>MJUU01009985.1:15198-27769 GCA_002080025.1 Modiolus philippinarum | reverse complement strand
TTTTTTTTTTTGTTATATTATCATATTTTGCTCTATAGCCGTTAGAGTAATAAGAATTTTGTAAGATTCAATGTACAGACACTGACAAAATTATTTTTCCCTTCTCATGTTACATTTGCAGTTAACAGCGTCCATAATGTAGCTGTCGATACTTTGTTTATTTTTTTGTAGTATAGTCTTTGTAAATAGGTTTTATTTCACTGTATTTTTACTTTTTTATTGTGTTTTGATAAAGAGCCGGATAGGTCTCGAAATATCAACTTTTAAATGTGTGTACTGTTCACTTTAGTCTACTGCCTTGTTTTATATATATATATATATATATATATAAGAAACAAAGTAAATAACACATTAAAGTAACAGACAACGGCAGTACCAAAGGACCAAAGGAGTGAAATTTACAAAAAATCAAAGTTTAAAGACATGGCCAAAACGAGAACACAAAAAAACAATGACGTTAGACAGATACAAAGCACAGAAATAGAAATCATAACATTCTAAACAAAAGCACTCACAGTGTGAAAACCAGTGAAACTGAGAGTGACATCAGGTGCTCCGGAAGGGTAAGCATATCCTGCTCTGTTAATAGCACCCGTCACACTTTGATGAATCAATCCAGGAAAATGTAAAAATCGGTAGTCAAATCCGGGAAGACGTGAATCTAGCTGAAAATGTCGACTTTAATTTGGGATACTGACACGTCATATCTTTCAATGTTGTTATGGTGACTGCCATAGAATTTGTTGAGGGATGAAATTAACATAGGTTGAATAAATCCCTGACTAAGCAGCTATTGGGACAGTGTTTTTGCTCTGTTAAAAAAATCACAGTTGATTTTCGAAAACTATTCCCTTCCTTAACAAAAAACACTAAACCTGTTGACATATACTTAGCTACATATACTTAAACAGGGAATCGAGAGCTGCATGTTGGATACTGTTGATTACAGATGTAGCATCAGAAAGGAGACAAAGGATTTTGTTAGTATTTTTTTCACTTCAAAATTTGCATTTGTAATAAACAGCATCTAATATGTAGCTCTCAATACTTTGTTGAAATAGTGTTTTTGCGAACTGTATATTTACATTTTATTGTGTTTTGGAAAAAAAACGATACGTTTTGTAATATCAAATGTTATTTTAGTGTTTTTTACTTTGTTCATTTTGATGTCTATTACATTACTAGACGACATTAAATTAATCCGATGGGATGTGTTGGTGTTGGTGGTTTGTGTTAGGCTTCTTCTATTTATATAGTACATATATATAACATATTCCGCTTACGTTATTCATCGTGTTATCAATGATCGACAGAAGTGATTTCTCATTTGTGAGATGAAGACACTACATCTGAGGGGCTTAGTATAACTAAAAATTCCAAGAAATACCTTTGGAAAATTACAGTGAAAATTTAAAAATATTGATTTTCAACATTTATTTTCTAGGATATTCTTTGTCCAGGCTTCATAAAAAGTTGACAGTTGACAACACAAATTGGAGATGAGCAGATTTAGATGACACTTTGCTTAGAAGAGACATTTTTAATTATTCTTTAAGTTAATGATTATGTGACGAATTTAATTTTACTGCCTGCTTGTATTTAGAAGTTATGTTGCTTGTGACTACATTTATAGTGACTATATTATTATTCTTTTTTTTTCATTTTACTTGTTTCATTGTCTTATCTCCCCCTTTGTCCTTCTAATCTGACAGGAAAGGAATGGGAAATACTGACTATGCAAATTGTCAAGGATTCCGAGATCAAAATAGACCTTCCATTGTTGCTATCTTCATAAATTCATTTTGTTTTTTTATGACCATCATGTACCACGAATATGCTTATATTTTATTTTGACATTTATATCAACTTAATATAGTCCGATATATATATATATATATATATATATATATATATATATATAAGAACCCAAATGGGATTGGAATTAGATATTTGAATAATGAATGTGCTTCTCCTCAGAGGGGCTTGGTTGTACTTCAAATTCAGAGATATTTCAGGCAGAGCTAGTTAAACGCTTTTTGCATGTAAGAACAAAGAAATGTTCATATAATCAGAGTAACAAAATTATTTTCACACATTATTGATGAGGTATAGGTTAAGTATGTTAAATTAACACACTTTGTTTCTCAGCCGGCGTGGTCCCGTGGAAAGATTGAAGGATTTAGCAAGGTTAGAAAGTTTACACGACGTTGACTGATATTTATAGACAGCCTAGAGAGAGAGAGAGAGAGAGAGAGAGAGAGAGAGAGGGGAGAGAGAGAGAGAGAATATTTGTCAAAAATATTTCTAACACTACTAGATATTATATACTGTATTGCACAAGTACATTCACGTCTTGTGACGATCTTCAGATGAATAGCTACAGTAGTTACCTAATAACGTTTGTATGACTTTACGTTAATAGAACAACTGAATAACGTTATAAATTGAAAAAAAAGAAAAAAAGTATAAAAATAGAAATCGGTGATGAAACAATAGAAACATAAATTAAATTTTTGTACCCTTAATGTCCATTTAAAACCGCCTTAAATTAAAAAAAAAATCTTTCCTTTATTTCCCTTAAACAATTACTGTCTGTTTTCATTTTGAAAAAAGGAAAACATAAAAAAAATGTCCGGCCGTGCACGTTTCTGTGTGAGCGCTAAGCGGAATTTGCCTGTACGATTCCTTTCGAACCTGCTGTCGGTGTACTGTCATTCTCTTTTTTAATGTATTATCTCTATTTTCTATGTATATTTAGCTGCATTTTGACATTTTATGCAGTATATTAGATTTTCACTCTTGCAATTCAAGTTAGCATTTGTGTATATTTTGGTACCATTTTTTGTCGTAATATGTGGACCGGGATAAATAAACTTGCAAGTTCCACAACGTTTGTTTTTACACAGGGGCACGACTCTCTTGTTTCTTCGACTTGTTGATCGAATCTAGTTTTTGTCGGTAAATGTTTCAAGTTTGGTGGTTGTCTATTACTTTGGATAACAGTGTTTTGAGTTATCAAATCCTTAAGTTGTTCACTTTGGGATAAAATTAGCAAATTAACTCTAGCGATATTGAAAATATTAGGATTTGTAGGGTTATGCGTTGTAACAAATGGTATTTTACTTTATTGTTTAATTCTTCCGATGATTCATCATCTCTAGTTGTATACAAGGTTTGCTTTATAATATGTTTAGCACGCACTATTCCATTTTCAATTAATGTTAATAGATACTTTTGTTTCAAAAGAATTTTTTTCAGTTTATCAAACCTCTCCTCTCTGGTGTGAATATCATCTACCATGGCAGATATTTTACGAGTAAGCAATACGAGATATTACGTTTTGTGTGTGATGGATGACAATATTGATGAGTGCCAGTATTTTTATAGTATATATCTGTAGTCAGATGTCCATCGTTTAGTTTCTATGTAATATCTAAAAAGGGAGAGTCGTTCTACTTGCTTCCTGAGTAAATTTTATAGACGGGTGTATGTTGTTAAACATTTGTGCTAGTTCATCTTATAAAACATTGCCGTAGGTCCAAATAATGAAGCAGTCGTCGAGATACCGCATCCATACCTCTTCGAACTGTTTCGCAAATTGGATTCCATATTTATCTTCAAGATTCTGATATAGTTTTTGTTCTAAGTAACCCATTACCAAAGTGGCATACGTCGGGGCAAATTTAGTGTCCATAGCTGTTCCTTTGTTTTGTTTATAATTTTTCCCATCAAAGAAAAAAAAGTGTTTTCCAATATCAATTGTACTGATTCTAATATAAAGTCATCGGGAAATCTCTTAGGAATGGCTTCTCTGTGTTTTCCGATCCAATATCTTATTGCTTCGATACTACTTTAACATAATATGATTCGGAAGTTCATTTTAAAATTTGACGAATATTTTCCTTATGTGAAGTTCATTTTTCAGTTCTACTTACATTATCCCATTTGTTTTAAACAACTGTTGAATCTTATTTCATTTCATCTTCTAATCATTTATTTCATGCCAAAGTGTTCGCCGCACAAAAATTAAGCATACATGTGTATTTACATAAAGAAAATGTCGATGGAGAAAATTTAAATGTTTGAGTGTCAGTAAATCTGTATTGTTTATTTCACATAATATTGCACTGCTAATCTATCCTATAAACAGGATGTGAAATCCGAAAAAAGGACTCTGAATATGCTACCCAAGTGGATTCGGAACTTTCATAATTTGGCAGCAATTGTAATTCATGGCAGCTTTCATAGTTCTCATTGGAAACGCTTATTCCCATGGGAGCAGTCACGTATTTTTCGTTAGAACATAGTTTCAATGGAGACGTTTAAATTCCCTTTGGATGAAATAAAAATTCCATATAGAGAAGCGCGATTATTCCTTTGAGACCTAATGACAATTATAACACACTCCTTTTCTGCAATAAAGGTGATGAATCACGAAGACCTACTCTTTGTTTAACTAAGTTCAACTCGAAGAATTATAGGAATAGCGAAATATTGATTGAAAGTATACAAGAATGGTTGCGTGTTCCTCTTTTCGGTGGTATGTAGAATCCAATGAATACAATACCATTTTATTTTCTCCAGTTTATTTTAAGTCATGTCCCTTCATTTATGCAATCTGTTTTATCACTACCATTATAACTGCCTCACCTTTTACAACTTCCATCCAATTGCATAAGTTACATTCATTCACTCGACTTGCATGCGAAAGATACTATCCACTATTGAATTTAAAACTATTGAAATGATAACATCCAATTATATCTATTATACATGTGTAATAATTTCTGAGGGAGTCAAAATTGTACATGTTTTCTTGCCCTCCCAAGATACTTTTTTCGTATACATACAAGTTCCAAATAGGTGTGTAAGAGTTGTAGCGAATGTCATAAGCTTTCAGACAATCATACCCTCCGAATCCCCTTGATAGAGAGCAGGGGGTACTGCCAGCTTTAACCTCAACCAATACATACTTACACCTACATAAGTGCACTTTCGGCAGGAGCTGTAATAGGCCCTTTGCGTATTTGTATCATACGGAAACGGTAGAGTATTTTTTTTTGACATGCCTATAATTTCAGAAATGAATGGGAAATTTCTTATTAATCATATTTATATCTGTTTAAACCTGTAACGTTTGATAATTTATAAGACATGGATGAAAACTGATAACTACAGTCAAAAACGTTTTAAAATGAAATTATTAAATCCATTGTTTTTGTCCCAACTACCAACATTCCAATAGTTAGTTTAAAAGTAGCAACCCCCATTTACAGCGTAATGTGTCAACGCTTATAAGTATTACGCAGAGTTGATTTTGACCGATCACGTATGGCAATTCTGAAATTTCTAAATTGCTTTTTGTTGCATTTTTAGGAATCAGCCGTCCACAGACATTTAATTTACACAGATCACGTTAAGACCCCTTCTAGTCCCTATGTACATAGACTTCACCTGTTGATTATTTGGAATGAAGAGTAATATGACCCTTCACGATTGACCAATTCCATTTATACATATACAATATATGTACATTGTCGGAAAATATAAAATTTATTTGACGAGCTTTAGAAACAGGTAGAAATGCGAGGTTTACCGAGCATTTCTCGCCGGTTTCGCAGCGAGTACAAATCAATTTTATATTTCCGACAATGTACGTATATTGTTTTTATCCTGCAATCATTTAAACCCTATTTAAAAATGCATTTTCTTTGTGAAGCGGGACCAGGAAGACAGTAAACAACCTTGGTCATTTTGTATAATTCCTGACGTCATAAGAGAATTTACACTGTGACGTCAAAGTGTTCGAGGTTTTCAAACCAGTCGCCTGTCTTGTCTTCGTTCAAAAATCGCGGACCGGTTACCAGTCTACCCTACGAATATGAAAAAAAATATTCGTAGGGTCGTATCCGTCTAGTAAATACCACCATTGCAGGATAAATGTATATACGTATTGCAAATACGTCTCTTTCGTATATCGTTATCCGGTACAAGATTCTAATATCTTAGTATTACATAAATATGCATGATTAAATTTTCAAATTTCATATTTAATTTAGTATATCTGTTTAACCTTTTTAGTGTCAATTTCCACGATATTTATCAAGTTTTGTCTATTTCATTTTTTGTTGGATATTTAAGTGCTCCCGTAATGTACATTTGGTTCGTTCTTACAGTTCGTCAGTTATCCGTTTACCTCTACTAAGGATTTATCATCTTCGAAGTCTGTGAAAAATTCAACCAAGCTTGATTTTCTACAAAAGTTTTGAATACCCTGTTCTAGTTTGTCAATATTAGGTGCAGGCGGTGGTGTGAATTTGTGAACTACTGTAGCTATTCACCTAAAGATCGTCGCAAGACGTGAAAGTACTTGTGCAATTAATATGTAATATCCAGTTGTGTTAGAAATTTGTTTTTTTATACGTCTTTTATATTTTTGGCCTGTGAAAAGATGTTAACGGTGGAGCTTTATTTTTTTTTGCTATTCTAATAGAGTATAAAGAAAAAAATAAATAGAAGAAATAAACATTTTTCCCTTGTACTAACATACAATCCAGATCTAAAGCCGATCCCAAGAGAAAAACACAATTAATGGAACATAGTAGAGAATGATCCCTACTTGACTACAAGATTGAAAGTTCCTTCGGTTAACATCCCATTGCAAGCCAAAAAATGTAAAAGACATACGTGTTTCAGCTAAATTTTATATCTCAAAAGCCTAAATCAACAATATGAGATGAGAGGTTACTCCTTGAAAAACCTTTACAGCATCACGAAATTTTATGTTTTTTATTCAACTTCGGTATTTCTGTATTATGAGGCTACAGACCTTGCGGCAGAAGTAATTGTGCTTGTTGCAAAGCTACTAATACCCAAAAAAACATTTACCAGCCATGTTCCTGGACAACAATACACCATATATGCAGACTCAAATTTCTCACTTTTGAGACAGAACAGTTCCTATTTTTAGCGGTGTGAGATTTCCTTGTCTTGTACCCCCCAGTTCAAGACAGAAATTACCAAGCAACGTATTCTGACGTCCCTGACGTCGCTTAGGAATGTCGGATGATAAGTACGGCTTGTTGGTGAATAAATCGTAGTTTGTGATTACAAAAGTGAGAAAATAAATCAAACACCGTTGAAAATGCAAGATTAAGAAATCTCAGACACCCTCGGGTAAGATTTCAATGGTTCTCTGACTCGGCAAGCCTCGTCAGAGAAATATTGAAATCTTACCCTTGGGTGTCTGACATTTCTTGATCTTACCTTTTCACCGGTGTTAGATTCATATAGTCCTCACATGTCAGTCTTGCAAATTAAAATGTGTTGGGAAATCGGGGGTCAACTTCAATAAACGGGTTACCGTTCATTCAGTGTGAATGAAAGGGGCTGTCCTCTTACCAGGTATTTGTATTAAGAATTAGGCATCGGTTTGAGGACATTACAGTTTAGATAATTGGAAGTGATTCATTCTTGGGATGAAGAAGCCCAAAATCACGGAGATAAATTTAAGATATACCAGCTAAGAACACTTGAACCTTGTGGACTCAGTGAGAAAGATGAGTACGTTTTGAAAAGTTATACATAAACAGTCATTCGGAACATTTTTTAGCCTGACATAAAAAGGAATTGGTAGTTAAATATTCGAGTACTTACACATTGAGGATGCATTTTATGCCGGTTTTTTCTAAACCTGTGTAATAACCAATGCATTGGTAGCTTTTTTTATTGAATATTTCTATTTTTGCGAAAAAAAATTCAAAAGTTTAACTCAGAATCAAAGTGAGTGATAGCAAAATAGTGAAAAGTCTTCATTGATGTGTATGTTTATGTTATATTAATATTTGCGCTTTTGCATTCCTTGTTTATACCATGTATATGTACTAGAGTCATTAATTACATACACTTTCATTATATACTGGGCAAAAAAAGTAAAGGACCATAGTCATTTAAATTCATGATTCTTTATTTTCGTCTTGAAGCATGGGCATAATCACTGTTCCAATCAACATGAACTTTCGCGCAGTGTATAGACTTACCAAGATGAACATTTTCTGCAATTTTCAACTTTTGAATTTCTCATTTTTGAGAATCAAAAAATTATTTTTTTTGCAAAAATAGCCTGATATATGGTATGAAGTTCATTGGATTGATTTGTGCAGATTTCATAATTAATGCTTTTGATTTCAAAAAATCCAGAAAAAAAATCCAATTTTTAGAGTTAAATATTTGTAAAAAGGGATACTTTTCAGATTTGAAATAAAAATAAAAAAAAATGGAAATTTTCAGTACAGTATAAAATTCAATTAGAAGGAAATTTCCATTCTGTGGCCTGCAGCTTTTCCTCTGGGCTAATGGGCCAGTTGAAACACAACTTGGTCACAATAGTCCTTTGGCGATCCTCTGCAGAAAAAGCCTGTGTTATATCTAATACAGCCACCGTGGAACCCTATGCGAAAACAAATTCAAATGTAATCCGTGAAACTACTCGGCAAATGTAATCAAACTTTTTGTCTTTAGGTGGTCCCCTGCAGAAAAGGTGTTTTTTCAGGTTTGGATTTTTCCAAGATATTGCTATGTTTATTTTTTTACATTTTACATTACTTTTTATGTGTGTTACTTTTCTTAATTTTTGACATAATTTTTGCTTATTCTTGTTTATAAAATGCAGATATATATTCTTGTAATTATTTGGATTGAAAATATTAATAAATCATTCAAATATTCTTTAATTGTGAAGAATATGCCAATTTTCGTCAGAAGAAAATCCCAAATTCAAATTAATGCATAACAACAACGATTATTGGCTGCTCGGGAAAACGTGTAAAATGTTGAAAAATATCAGGGATTACATGTAATCCCTAGGGTTTTAGGGATTTCATGTATTCCCTAAATTGGCCAGGGATTACGTGAAATCTCTAATTACACAGGTTTACTGTAACATATGTATGCTTTTAATACCCAAGGGTATTCACCAACCCAGTAGCCAATAATTCGTTGCTGGCCAGAAAACAGATTTCATTGCAAAATTGCAATACCTAAAATTAATGAAATTTAGTTCGAAACTAGGGAGTACCTTCCTCATGCATAGCTTTGTCCTTAGCTTTGGCTTTTATTATTTAGATCCTATTTCAATTTGTTTTCTACCAGGTTCACACATATTTCACATATTTCGGTTGATGGATTTGCAAATGTTTTGATTTGATATGCGCTGAAGAGACCTGCTATGTAGAAATGTGCATATGCAGTAATTACATTAACAGTAACTTCGGTATACAGTACTGTGCAACGTAGTCCTTACCGTTTCACGAACGTTAAACGGATTGCTTACGTGACATGAACGGATCCCTGACAGAAATAAGACTGGACGGGACGAATAATTTCACATCCATAACATTTTACGTCCAGGTACTAGTCATTTGACAAATATAATTCGTCCAGGTACTAGTCATTTGACAAATATAATTCGTCAATTGACGACAAAGGACTCGTCATTTAATGATATGCGAAATAATAAATAGACTTATAGATAATAGACATTTTCCGATGATACGAACCAAATTCAATCGTGATAACGGTTTTATACAAAATTTACATTGACATTTACTGGGAACAGTCAAATTCTTTACTTTGATAAAAAGCAAACAAATTCATAAATTGAAAATTAATTGTGAAATTTCTTTTATTTTGTTAAAATCTCCACTAAAATGATACAACAAATCGATCAATTTCAATTAGATAATTTTGTCATTCCAAATGGACTTTTCAGAGCGAAACTTTCCTTTTCTAAATTATTTTGTTCAAACCTCTATGAAAATGAACGATTTTGATAAGAAAAAAACAGCAGTAAATTTTACTTTTAGTCATTACAAATGTATTGTCAGTAGGAAACTTTGCTTTTACAAATTATTTTGTTAAAAATTCCAAGAAAATGAAACATTTTAATGAAAAAAAATTCTTAGAAATCTTCATTTTAGTCATTGCAATTGTTCCGGTCAGTGCCAAACTTTCCTATTACATACTATTTTGTCAAAATTCCAATAAATTGAAAAAAAAATAAAATCACTTGTAAATATTCCTTTTAGTCATTACAAATACACCGGTCAGTGTGAAACTTTCCTTGTACACAATATCATGGTCAAAATTCCATGAAAATGAAAAATAATATGATTGAGAACCACATGTTAATTTTCATTTTAGTCATTACAAATGTACAAGTAGGTACTAAACTTTCCTTTTCCATATTATTTTGTTCAAAATGGCAATAAATAAAAAGAATTCGATAAAAAATAATTTGTGAATCTCCATTTTTGTCATTACAAATACACCAGTCAGTATACAAAATTTTGTTTAAAACTAAGGAGTATCTCCCTCATGCGTAGCTCTGTCTTTAGCTCAATTTTGGCTTGTCTATTTAGATCCTTTTGGTAAATTTGTTCTCTATCAGCTTACCCGTTTTTTGGTTAATGGACTTCCAAATGTTTTAGTTTGATCTTTACTGATAAGACATAAGTTGTCGAAATGCAGAAAATAAATTAACCGTAAATGCGGTATTTTGTTATTTGTACATACTATTTTCTTGAAATTTCAATAAAAAGGATAAATCTAAAAAAAAGGTCAGTTAGAAAGTTACATTTTAGTCATTTCAAATGTACCGGTTATTGCGAATCTTTCCTTTAAAAAACTTGTAAACATTCATTCTAATGTAGTTTGTCATTAATCTGTTTATCTGATTGGTCAATACTGTAATTTTCAAGGTTTAGATTTCATGGTTGATATTCCTGCAATTGACACGATTAATACGCGCTTATTTATGAAATAAAATGGAGGCAATGTACATCGCTTCATATTCTGTGATTGATTGTAAACATTCGGCTTGTGGTAACACTTGTTGAAAGAGAGTAACAAATTCTCCCAGCGAAGAGGAAAATGACAAGTGTCTTCTTACATAAATGAGACAGAGATATTTAAGAACGGATTTCGATGAGCGTTATGACTTACGCGGACGACAGCACCCATACTACTAACAATTTAAAAGTTATATCCGATACAAAGGATATTTCCATTAAAAAGCTTACCAGAAAGTTTCGTTTACACACTCACTCTTTTCCAAGATGTAAATTGGCTGTGTGGCATCCGACACATGTCCAGAGTTAAATTGATAAAATTAATCCATGAACATTTCCCAGACGTTTAGCTGTGAAACTCTAGCAATACTTCACTGTAATAAAATGATGGTAATGTGTAATTATCCGTACAATGATCCATTAATTTGATTTGACGGTGCCTCTGAATGTCACATGGGAATATAGAAACTTCTATTTCACACGATCGTGTTGCCCTCTCCGAAACAGAATGCACAAGTGATATAATATCACATTTTTGACAAGTAACCAACTGTCTGTTCAGCTGTTCCTAAAATATTTAGCAGAAACAACAACTTACATGTCCATGTTACGCTACCATATTTTCAAACCCGGTCAGCCTCAATAAATTACAAATATCCTTTCCCTTTGACTGACAGTCGGAAATTCGTTTGTCGGCGCCATATTGCCCAAGTAAAATGACAATAACTTTTGGTTTTGAAAAAGAAAATTGTTCATGCCAAATATTTTTATTTAAATAAAATGAAATATTTTAAATTACATCATTAAATCTCCGATTTTATCTAAAATCCAGAGGAAGATAAATGAATTATTGTTAATTACATAATGGGACTATATTCAATGTGGAGTAATATTGGAATTCCAATAATACAGAGAATTTGATAAAAAATCACTTGTAAATCTTCATTTTAGTCATTAAAAATACAACAGTTAGTGCAAAACTTTTTACAGACTATTTAAATAAAAAGGTCACTAAGAAAATTACATGTTATTAAATACAAATGAACCGGTCAGCGCGGGACTTTCTTTTCACATATTATTTTGTTCAAAATTCCAATTAATTGAAAAATAAGATAAAACATCACGTGTCAATACACATTTTAGAATTCCATGAAATGATTTTTTTATCAAATATCACCTAGAAATTTACATTTTAGTCATTACAAATGTATCGGTCACTGCTTATCTTTCCTTTTAATTATTATTGTGTTCAAAATTCCATGAAATTAAAAATTTGTATAAAAATCACTTAGAATTTCATTTATCGTCATTTCAAATGTACCAGTCAGTGCTAAACTTTCCTTTTACATAACATTTTGTTCAAATTCCAATAAATTAAAAAAAATAATAATAAAAAATCACTTGTAAATATTCATTTTAGCTATTACATATACACCGGTCAGTGCGAAACTTTCCTTTTACACATTATGTTGTTCAACATTCCATGAAAGTGAAAAAAAAAAACAAAAACAAAAAAAAAAATACTCGTTTTTCTTCATTTCAGTCATTACAAATACATCGGTCAGTGCGGATCAGTCCTTTAACATATTATTTTGTTCAAAATTCGATTATATTTTTAAAAGTAATATTAAAGAATGACCTGTTAGTCGTCATTTTAGTCATGATATATACACCGGTCAGTGAAGCGAAAGTTTCCTTTTACACATTATTTTGTTGAAAATTCC
>MJUU01009985.1:0-14826 GCA_002080025.1 Modiolus philippinarum | reverse complement strand
TAAGTTTGGTTATAATTGGACTGGTAGTTTCTGAGAAGAAGATCTTTGAATGTCTTTCCCATAGGGTCCAATGTTAAAACTTTGTATCCGCTGGCGGCCATCTTGGATTAGGTACGGACCTGCCGGATACCTTTTTTGGATGGGACCACCTAAGGACCATTGTGACTAAGTTTGGTTATAATTGGACTGGTAGTTTCTGAGAAGAAGATCTTTGAATATAATTTCCAAAGGGTCAAATGTTAAAACTATGTTCCCCGCTGGCGGCCATCTTGGATAAGGTACTGACCTGTACGATACCTTTTTTGGAAGGGACCATCTAAGGACCATTGTGTCTAAGTTTGGTTATAATTTGACTGGTAGTTTCTGAGGAGAAGATCTTTGAATGTCTTTCCCATAGGGTCCAATGTTAAAACTATGTTCCCCGCTGGCGGCCATCTTGGATTAGGTACAGACCTGTCGGATACCTTTTTTGGATGGGACCATCTAAGGACCATTGTGTCTAAGTTTGGTTATAATTGGACTGGCAGTTTCTGAGAAGAAGATCTTTGAATGTCTTTCCCATAGGGTCCAATGTTAAAACTATGTTCCCCGCTGACGGCCATCTTGGAGTAGGCACGGACCTGCCGGATACCTTTTTTGGATGGGACATCCTAAGGACCATTGTGACTAAGTTTGGTTATAATTGGACTGGTAGTTTCTGAGAAGAAGATCTTTGAATGTCTTTCCCATTGGGTCCTATGTTAAAACTATGTTCCCCGCTGGCGGCCATCTTGGATTAGGTACGGACCTGCCGGATACCTTTTTTGGATGGGACCATCTAAGGACCATTGTGACTAAGTTTGGTTATAAATGGGTTGGTAGTTTCTGAGAAGAAGATCTTTGAATGTGTTTTCCCATAGGGTCCAATGTTAAAACTATGTTCCCCGCTGGCGGCCATCTTGGATTAGGTATAGACATGCCGGATACAATTTTTAAAGGGGACCACCCAAGGACTATTGTGACCAAGTTTGGTTCCAATTGGCCCAGTGGTTTCAGAGGAAAAGATCTTTGAATGAAAAGTTTACGCGGGACGGACGGACGACGGACGACGGACGTTGGACGCCAAGTGATGGCAAAAGCTCACCCTGGCATAGCCAGGTGAGCTAAAAATCACTTACGAATTTCATTTATCGTCATTTCAAATGTACCAGTCAGTGCTAAACTTTCCTTTTACATAACATTTTGTTCAAATTCCAATAAATTAAAAAAAAATAATAATAAAAAATCACTTGTAAATATTCATTTTAGCTATAACATATACACCGGTCAGTGCGAAACTTTCCTTTTACACATTATGTTGTTCAACATTCCATGAAAATGAAAAAAAAAGAAAAAAAAAATACTCGTTTTTCTTCATTTCAGTCATTACAAATACATCGGTCAGTACGGATCATTCCTTTAACATATTATTTTGTTCAAAATTGGATTATATTTTGAAAAGTAATATTAAAGAATGACCTGTTAGTCGTCATTTTAGTCATGATATATACACCGGTCAGTGAAGCGAAAGTTTCCTTTTACACATTATTTTGTTGAAAATTCCATGAAAATCAACAATTTAATAAAATATCACTTAAAAATCTTCATTTTAGTCATTACAAATTAACTGATCAGTGCAAAACGTTTCTTTTTCAACTTATTTTGTTCATTTCCACTAAAATGAAAATTAAAAAGATGACTTGTAATTCTTCACTACAAATGCACTGGTCAGTGCAAAACTTTTCTTTTAAACACATTTGTTCATAACTCCATGAAAATGAACACTTTTGGTTATAAAAAACACACATGTAAACTTTCATTTGAGTCACTGCAAATCTACCAGTCAGTACAAAACTTTTGTAATACACTTGATTTGTTCAAAATTCCATTAAAATAAAAAAAAAGAAAAAAAAAACAACAAAAAATCACTTGTTAAACCTCATTTAAGTCATTACAAATACACCGTTCAGTGAGAAAATTTCCTTTCACACATAATCTTGTTTAAAACCCGATAAAATGGCAAATTTTGATGAATAATACCCGTGAATGAAGCAGTTCCTTTCGAACTTTATTTCACAAAAAATTCCCTGAAAATGAAAAAAAAGTATGATAATGTATAGATTAATTAGTAGTAAAGAGATTGATATTTTGCGATGATGTATGGATCGTGTATGCATTTAGTGATATATTAGCGAATCTGAACGCGAGTTGGACAAATAAGGTCCATGTCATCCGTCACGTTTCTCGTTAATTGACGGGTTCGACGAATAACAAGTCGTCACGTTTATTAATAGACCACTGACTGACCGCTGAGTGATCCTTGACGAACGGATGACGGGTGACTGATCGTGTTTTCTGTAAGGGCTACGTTGCACAGTATAGCATTGTCATTTAATTGTAATATATGTATATTTTTAAGAAGAATTTTAGATATAGAAGTTAGGGCGTTCACTAGTCCAATAGTCAGACTTTTCGAACATGAAAATTTTACCTTGCGTTTTATAGAAATTTGCTGTTTTTATCAAAATTCTAACATCTTAAAAATACCGAGGCTTTATTCCGAGTATTGCACTCGGTAGATGTCCTTAGCACTGAATTTGGCATCCTATTTCGAATCTTTTGGTAATGGCTACTTCTTGTTGATCAAATTTTGGATTATGGCTTTCCATATTATTTGATTTTAATACTGCTGATGAGAGGTTCCTCCTTGAAACACGCGTACAGCATAAATTGACTTATTTTTATGCAACGTGGGTATTGTTTGTATTTAATTTATAGACATCTTATTTCTACTGATAAATAAAGAACTTGTTCCTTTTTACTATTCGTTAAATGAAAGTGTTATTACAACAAACTGTCATATTAACGAATGAAAAAATCTGTAAGACAAATATCAAACGTGCTGACATGTTTTCAAAATCCCGTTATGCTGAATGATAAAAGGTGTAATACATGTACGCCATATTATTTAACGTATAAATATAAAAATGAGCTTAGCAGATGATACTGGGTCCGTTTAAGAAGCAAAAACTGGAGGTGACTAACAATAATCGACTCAACAGGAAGCACTGTTACCGACTAAAGGCTGTAGAATACGGATTAAAAATGACAGGGAAATTACATACATCAGGAGATGGAAGACAAAAGACACGACACCACAAAACACCAGCATTACAAATACAATACTCAGAGCTAAAGTCTTCAAAGTGTAAACCCCTTTGAGCGCAACATCAACACTTCATATCTACATATTACAGTGATGAAGAGCATTTCCTAGTAACAATATCTTAACATTTTCTTGACTTATCGGTTTCTGGGACATTTAACAAGAAGCATTCAAGAGAATGTAACGCTCCCCTGCACCATGGCTGACATAGGCATATGAAATGCGTTTCCAAAAGGGTCCGATGTTAAATTATTGTGACCACGTTTTTTTCTAACTGACCCAGTTTTTTTTAGATAAGAAAATCTTTGAAGTGTTTTCCATAGGGTCAAATATCAAATTATGTTTCCGGAGGCGGCTTTTTTTAGATGGCATGCCGACCTGCAGGATAAAATTTTTCAAGGGGACTTCTAAAAGACCATTGTGGCAAAAGTTTAGTTCTAATTTGACCAGTATTTTCAAAGGAGAAGAATTTTAAATGTAACATTTACACAGTCGGACGACCAAGCGACGATAGACGCCAAGTGATGGCAAAATACCTATACATGTACTGACAAAATATTGGATTACAAAATATCCATGTTATCCTTAGTAGAATATTAAAAGCTAAATACCCAAAATGTAGCACACATTTATCAAACCTTAGTTCAAAACTTACCTAAGCACAGTTGGGCAATTTTAGACTGTTCCCAGTATGGACATTTACTGGTTCCCGATTCCCAGTTGTACTGAACACTAAGGAAATCCGAAGTTTTCTGATGTGAATTTCATAAAAACTGAATTATTTCTGAGAAGATCAAAGTTGTCAACATTAGAAGCAACAGAAGGACAGTATTTTGAGACATTCCTAAACAGGTTTGTCCTACGGAAATAAAATATTTCTCTCAGTGACAGGCAACTGATTCCATGGTTCTTAAGTAAAATTTTTGATAGTATAACAGATCTTTTTCTGTATTAGATGATAAAATCTCTAAAAGTTAAATTTATCTTTCTTTTTTAAATAAGAAGGAAAACTCTTAAAAAGTGACAAATTAGGGAGTGCAGACCATGAACCCATCTATTGAGTTTAATTTTATAGGTGTGATGAAAGAACAAACGAAATTTGCAGTTTGAAGTTTTTGGGTATTTTCTTCAACCTGATGGGTTTGTGGAAAAATATCATTTCTTTTTTCCCAATTAATAAACGTGAAAGCATGAAATCCATTAAAAAACTTCATGTTTGTCCATATTATTGGTTTCTTCTCGAAATTTGCACAACCAATTAAACAAGATACGACGCTATTAAAAAAATGAAAAAAAAATTCTGGGGTTGAAATGAAACAAACATTTTTGAATTCATGCAGTTTCTTTATGCCCTCATGCAACTAAACTGTTTTTTGAGTAACAGGCAGCCATTGTTGCAATCACTAAAAAAATAGACCTCACATATAGTGTCTTAAAGAACTGCACGTATCTATACACCGTGTCATATGCCCCTTGTGGAGCTTTTTGTGCTTTTTTATTCGCATCTACCGTAATTATTTTTCATACTGATCATGTAGAAAATGTAATTACTTGTCGGCATGTCGTATTTTTATACTACGCCATTGATATTTATAGACCATAATTCGCCCTCGATTTTGTCTAGGGGATTTCCAATCTTTAGTCGGCCATCTTGGTTTCTAAGTAGATCCTCAATTGTTTAAAAAGTCGTGAGTTTCCGCAAAGAGTTCGTAGATTTCAAAATAGGGGAGCGCATTTTCCCGCGTTTTTATGTAAACAAGATCAGCTGACCGGAAATAATATGCAGGGTAATTGACACATGCACTTGAAAGCCCCAGTTGATTCGTTGCTGTCGAGCATATAATTTATACAGCGATTTTTTGAATAGGGCAAAAACAGTCCAAAAAGCTGCTTAGTCAGGGATTTGTTCAGCCTTTGTTACTTGCATCCCTTCCGAAATTCTATGGCCGTCACCATGACATCATTGACAGATATGACGTGTGTGTGTCCCAAATGAAAACGGACATTTTTTGCTAAATCTCACGTCTCCACGGATTTGACATAACCGGATTTGACTCAACCCTGGATTGACTCACTGATAGTGTGACGCCTGCCTCTAGCGGAGCAGGACATACCTACCCTTCCGGAGCACCTGATGTCATCAAAGGTTTTCATGGGAGTTCACATTATGAGTGCCTTGGTTCTTAATGTCACCCCTTTTTATTTCTGTATATTGTAGCTGTCTCATGTAGCTGTCTCATGTCCTTGTTTTTCTCTGTTGCCATTTTTGCCATGTCTTTGGACTTCGATTTTTTTTTTTTGGTCATCGCTTTCCCTGTTCCTTCGGTATTCTACTGTTGTTTCACACAAACCACTGTAGAAATATAAGATTGTTATCAATATACACACAAGAAGTTCCTTTCAAAGTATTATTTTAATTCAAGTTTAATATACACACATTGATCACGTACCACATTTGTCAATCAGTGTTCATTCAGTCGACGTAGAGTATGCCTGAATGCTAATTAATCGCCACTTTAAAACTTGACTAGGTACATATTCACTTCGAGTATATATTTTGTTTTTGTTATCACTAAGTCAGTTATTATTATTATTATTTTTTTTACTCATTAGATTTGAACAGAATTCAGAGTTTGAAAGTGGGAAATGACAACAATTTTAGAAAGTTAAACTTTAGATCCTTGAAATCAAGGGCCAACTTGTACCTTGTTTTATATGTTTTATACATGTGATCAAGTGTAATATATCCAAATCTTAGATTTTTTTTTCAACCTGTATAAGCCAGAGCCTTCAACTTGAAAAAGAGAGGTAACTTCTTACCAATTTATAGTAAAATTAAAAAAAATCCTACCTACCTACTCAACATCATTATAGGTAAGGGGAAGCAAACATTTTTAAGTCATTACCAGATCTACATGGTATGTAGTAATCTAAAATTAAATTATTACTCTGTGAATTCACTAATGTTCGAACAATAAGTGAATTGAATTCTTATGATTACAATGAATTAACCTTGATTATTTATTAAATAATATGGAACAGTTATTATTATTACATAATATGGAACAGTTATTATCTAAATAGCATCCTTAAGCTATTCAGATATTTATTAATCATGATATATAAGAGGAATTAATTCATAAATTCATAAATGCCAGAATTTCCCCTTGGGTTATTGCCCGGTCTTCCTTTTAAAGAATGGTGACCTTGAAAGTATTTGAAATTCCTTTTATGTTGAAAAAAATACCTAGGTCCTCTATGATACAGGTATCGACATCAGCTGCGTTTGTAGACCCATTGTTTTCATGCAATAGGGCCTGTAAGTCGCGTACAATTTTGGCACTTCCGGGACCAAAAACTGTACCCGGAAGTTACATTTTAAACAAAGATATGTGACGTTTCAAACAAAAATTTGAACGTCATAATCCTCAGACGTCATGTTTTGGCGGGAAACGTTTTCGAATTGCCGGTTTATCGTGGATTCTCGTAAGTCACATGACGAGATTTACAGACCCTATAATTTGATTAACCAATTCTTATGACATTGAATAACACAATGTTCTTAGACACACAAGGAATTCCTTTTTTGGCATTATGGCCCCAAAGGCGAAAATATTTGGCTGTAGAATATATTTTATTTGAAGGATCTGAATTTTAAATGTGGTCATTTTTCAGTGTGCTACTGAGGAAATTTTCGATATATGGTGACCATGTCATGTGTCAACAGATTTCATGTCCCATGCCGTAAATGGGCCAAAATAGAGTGATCCTCAGTGGTTTTTTTTACTTTTTTGGTCAGATCTATATACCTTTTTGCAATGGATTCCTCACGAAAAATTAACTTAGCTCTAGATCTTTACCATCAGATTTTAGAAAGAATTTTTCCTTTTAGAGCTATGAGGGGCCAACAAGGGCAGAAAATGCAAATGTACAGATTTCCAAAAAAGAATTTTTTCCCTCTTTATTCTATTCTTGGAATTGTGTTGTTTAAAGCTTTCTGTAGAATGACTTGGCATAGCCCTTAGTGTTTCTGAACTATTAGGGGTCAAAGATGCCAAAATTGTATTTTTTTTCAAAAATTTGTCATCCATTTTTGATATGATTTTTTGCCCACCTGGCCTAAAAGACCATGTGAGCTTTAGCCATCACTTGGCGTCCTTCGTCCGTCTGTCCGTAAACTTTTTACATTTTAACTATATCCTCTTAAACCACTGGACCAATTTGAACCAAACTTAAAGGAGTAATATTTGTAGGGTCCTTTACTTAGATTGCTTCAATTTTTCCGATCAGATCAAAAACACGACCGCCAGGGTCGAACACAGTTAAACATTGGACCCTATGGGAAAACACACATTTTTGCTATGTATTCTGTAACAAAAAGAGCAAGTTAAACTAAACTTTACAGGAGTGATGTATGGAAGGTCCTTCATGTAGAGTGCCAAAACTTTTTTGATCCGACAAAAGAAAGCAAAAAAAAAAAAAAAAACAAAAACAAAAACAAAAACAAAAAACAAAACAGACTTGCCGCCAGCCGGGATCATAGTTGAACATTAGACCATATGGGAAAAGCACGTTTTAACTATCTCCCCTGAAACTACTGAAAAGAATTGATTCAAACTTTACAAAAATGTTGTATGGAAGGTAAATTACTAAGACTGCCAAATTTTTATGACCCGCCAAAAACATGACCGAACACAGTTTAACATTGTTTCCTATGGAAAAACACACATTGCAACTATTTCCTCTGAAATGACGCGAGCGCGAATTAAACCAAACTTTACAGGAATGACGTATGAATGGTCCTTCATTTAGATTGCAAAAAAATGGCCGCCAGTAAGAAACATAGTTTAACATTCGACCCTCTGAAACTAATGAATAGAATTGATCCAAACTTTTCTGAAATGAGGTTTTGAAGGTCCATCACTAAAATTGCCAAATTTTTACGATCTGCCAAAAAACATAACCCCCAGGACCGACATAGTTTTAAAATGTACCCTATGGGAAAACACACATTTTGACTATCATGTATAAATGACTTAAGCGGATTAAACAAAGCTTTACAGCACTAATGTATGGAAGGTCCTTCACTTAGATTGTTACAATTTACATTTCCTTAGATATAAAACTAATTTGAAACCAGAAAACCAGGTGTCTCTAGTTTCCTTTAGTTTATTCTTATTTAAAACTTTTGGACTATGTCTGTGAAGTAAGCGAAGTTCGCACCATTTCAGATTAATTTTTTCTTTGGAAGTTTAACTTTGATTCTTCTTGTTGTAAGTTTTCTGTAGTAGAACAAGGGAATTGGTATAGCTCTAACTAGTTCATAGCTATTAGGGGCAAGTTACAAAAATTGCAAAGTATGCAATTTCTTATTAGAAACTGCCTCGAAAATTTGCAGACGTCTACAAAAAGGCTTTAAATCTAAGGTACAGTATACACAGGCTGTTTCAGTACAAAACACTTACGCTTGACATTTTTCACACTGTGAACAATAGCAAATGTTGGTGTTAACTAACAAAAGCTGATATTAACACCAACAAACTTCTTATTGTTAATCACATAGAAACATATTGACAGAAAAAACGGCAGTAGAATACCGAAGGAACAAAGCGCAAGATTACAAAAATCAAAGTCCACAGACAAGGCAAAAGCAAGAAAACCAGAAGACGGAAGACCAAAGACACCACATGTCCACAAAACACACGAACATTACATATACAACACAAAAACTAAAGCACTAAGAGTGTGAACTCTAAAACAAACAGAGTGACATCAGGTGCTCCGGAAGGGTAAGCATGTCCTGCTCTGTATACAGCGTCCGTCACACTGTCAGTAGCTCAATCCAGAGTAAAGTCAAACCGGTAATGTCAAATCCGGGAAGACGTGAATCTAGCTGAAAATGTCAGTTTTCATTTGTGACACTGACATTTCATATCTATCTATGATATCGTGGTGACGGCCATAGAATTTCTGAAGGGACGGAAGTAACAACGATTGAACATATCCCTGACTCAGCAGTTTTTATGACAGTGCTTTTGTTCTTTCCACAAAGTCACTGTATGTACTGCACGCTCTACAGTAACGAACTAATTGTGAAATATATACTCCATATGCAGGGTTGCAGGTATATTGCTGCGGAGAAAGGGAAAGTTCACAACTGGAAAGTCAAAATCATCACGTTTTTCATATAATCTAGGTTTCAGACGTCCATGTTCGTCAATGTATAGCAAAAGGTCAAGGTTTGAAGCAGAATAAATGACAGAGTCATTGATGTTGGTGTAAACAGCAACAATTTTGGATTTCCCTCTTGTCAAACCAGGGTGTTTTGTAACTGAAACTATACTATAGAGCATATCGTCACTATCAAGAACTTTTTTTGGACACATAAGTATGGCTTGTACACTGAACGTCAAAGTCATTTTACCTGTGTGAAGTTTGTTGACAATATTTGGTTGTGGCTTGCTAGCACTATTTTGTCTATTGTCTGTGTCTTCATGATGCTATAGGTTATTAATGAATTTGTGCTTGGGGATGCTGCATTTTTGTATGGTATGCACCTGATTGTTATTTTTCAATACATTCATAAGATATTTTGTCTGCTGGAATCAATTTGGCTTTTGTTTATTTGACTTAAATATTGACCGCTCGGATAAGAAATGTTAGTTGATAGATCCAGCATTTACTACACTTGTGACAGCAAACAGAAATAAATCCATCTCGAATGAAACTTTACCAGACATGATCAACATGCATTCATTGAGGGCATGCGTTCAACTTTTATACCTGTTATCCAAATTTTGAAGAGGAGAAAAGGTAAAAAGGATATTGTCTTCCGGTTCAAAACGCATGACGTAACAGTGTTATCTGTAAAATTAGATACAAGTGAATTAGAATTGGCACAAAGGAAAACATAATATCTTGGTGCATGTTCAAATTTCAATTCTAACTAACTTTGCGTCAGAGATTCAATCGGAATTTAAAGTGCACATAAGTATTTTAGAATTTCATTATGTGTATCTGTTACATTATAGGATATGACCGGGAGGAACTGTTTGAAAATTCCTGGATTCAATTTTGTATGTTTGCGAATTTTTCTTCTTAGTTTGTTTTTTATCTTTTTTTATCTTTTTTTTTATCAAAATTAAGCAATTCTTAAGTAATTCTTAGTTGCCAAATGATGTGACGTTTCACCTGACAATATCACACAGGGGAGGAAGTTTTTAGTAAGTTTCAAATTTACCATTGGTAGCTAGACAAAATATATCGTCATCGAATACAGTACTAAAGCGGAGATTCGGTGACATTGAAGTTCTGAATGAAACTTCGAAATTTATTAAAAGTTCAAGATTAAATACATTCAAACTTTTGTTTGTCGAGTTGAAGCTTCGTAATAAAGTAGTTTTCTAGACATTTCGAATGAGTTATTGCTGAAGGTTACAAATGGATATTCCTTTCATGGATATACAGACATAGACATCAGTTATAAAGTATTTACTTCTTAATCGTCCTCCGTTGACAAGTTGATACATTAATTTGTATGGCAAGAAGATTGAAAGGAAAGTCTTAACAAACAGACAACTTACCAGCAGCAGAAGCTAGTTAAGATTTTAGAAATATATTCGTTCCAACAAGAAGCCTGTGACAAATAGCAAAACTAGTGTGGGGTACCAGTTATTCATCAAGTGCCCTTTGTAAAAAAAAAAAAAAACTTATTCGAAGGAAATGTCAGAAAAGACAATCTACCATTGGAAAGAAGAAATCTGATACTCAAGCTGATGAAACTCATGTTTATAAATATGACAGTAGTATGGCGGGACCTTTCCAATATTATTATTGAGGTTTGTTGCTATGTTTCTTTGGTAATTTCATCATTATTTTATTATTATTTTATAAAGTTATTATTCTTTTTTAGTCCTTTTCCTGTGGTTTGAATTTTTATTTTCCCGATTTTCACCTTTTTTCAAATTCAGATGGAACACCATCTAGAAGTGTTGCGACCGACCGTCAAATGATAGAATATGACAGACTATGTTTATACCTGATGTATTACAACAACCAACCATAACTCCGTAGACTATGATTCGAAGTTGCCATGGCAGCAATTATTCGCAAAACTTGAGCTATTTTCCGCACATGTGTCTTGACGTGTTTTCCATTTGGTATCTTTTACCGTTTTACGATTATTTCCGTTTCAATTCTAACAGTTTTCCTGTGCCCTTATATTTTTTTTATCATTTTCCTATATTTCCCTATTTCATATTCAAATTACTTTTTCGACCCATTTCGGGTATTTCTAATATTCCTGCAATTTTTCGGTTTCAATGGAAACGTCGCTATTTTCAATTTTTGAAGACTGGAAATTTGATTCTACACATAATAGAGAAGCTTCAAAATTCATCACATTTTGGCATTTCTATTCTTTGTCTCCATTGCAACGGAGGCCATTTAAAAATTTCAAAGACTAGAAATTGAATCTACACATTCACATTTTCCGCCAAATTTCATTCCATTTGAAGCATTTTTATTTTTTCCCGCCGTTCTAAGAAAAGATGTGAAAATTTCAGACGTCAGCATGATCAAACCATTGTATAGCAACAATGGGGTACACATCTTCAATTTCAAGCTTGGATTTCAGTGCGAATGGCTGTACTTTTTTATGTCTTGAAGAAATTTGAAGTAAATTTATTGTCATATTCTTTACAGATTATATCATGTTAAGGGAGGGATATTTGCGAGAAAATAACAGTCGCTATATTTCCCGAGCCCAGCGGGAAAATTGCATTTCGAGACTAGTATTTTTCGCCAATCCTTCCGATCAAACATGATATATCTGTTTAATCTAACCGAATTTTTTATTCAAAATTAAGCAATAGTAATAAGCCAATGGAAGGGAGTGGAACAAAACACCAACAATATGTGTGGGATGGGAAATGTTTTTAAGCATTTTTAGGCCTTGTAAAGTGTTGATATCAACATAAGTAGCAAACAGCGTAGAGTTTTTACACAGAGAATTAAGTATTAATTTGAAGTATTATACTTTATCTTATATTACCTTATCTATGAAAACTTTCCATAACTTAAAATGGTATGAATTTGGATATGAGGCATCGGCTACTGGGACCGACTGTGTGAATCTTCTCGGTTGTATGAGATTAAGGGAGAATAATATATCGTATGGATGTCACCCAGTAGCTTCTCCGTAGCGTTTGAGCGGAGGTCTTGAAGAGCGGCTCCGTTGTGGAAGACGAGAATGGTCAGCATAGAGATGTTCGCAATGTCTCCACAATTGATTTAAGCTTACTGACTGGGCTTGAATAAGGGCACTTAATAGACTTTTATTCAAATGTCAATGTTATCAAAACATGCTTTAAGGGTTTTTTTTCTATCAGGTGCGAGTTCTTATTCTACAAAAAATGCATTAAGGAATTAATATTAAACGTTTATAGATATCTTTAACATTAAATACATTAAGTGGTTTTCTTTTTTTTTTGGGGGGGGAGGGTCTTTTTTCTTTTCCCCTTCAAAATCAAAATTAGGCCTACTGTGGAAATATTATTTCCTTCATCTTGAAACAGTTTAACTCGAACATATCCATTTGTTGTGAAATCGGGCTGTAACGGTTTGATAGGCATTTGTTTTCCATCTGCGTTCAGAGCTAAAAAGTTTTTCTCGACATTTCTAAAATCAAATGGATTTTTTATGATAATCCTATTTTAGACATCATTTTCCATGCATCCCATGACTAATCGTGTGTGAAGCTGTCTCATGAACATGTTATCTTGTACATAACTGGCGTTTCTTTTAGAAACGGTGTACACTTTGATTTCAATTACTGGTCTTTTCTAACGCTTTGGTGTGTCTGATGAGAATAGCTGGACTGACTTGAATTTTTGTACAAAGACACTGATCTCTTAGGTTTTGATACAATGGTTATCTCCCAAAATCTCGGCTTGTCCTGTTTTACTTTCAGTTCTATTCGATTCAATCAATATTTCTGTGGACCAAATAAATCCAAATGTAACTTACCCATCATTTTAACTGTTTTGCTTTCGGCAATTGATGCTTTTCGATTGCCTAATCATATATTTTCCTAATATTCTCTACTGCTAATAAAAGCAGGAGTATCTTTATACTACGACACCAGTTGATTGGTAATCTTTGGCTGCTGGTCCGTAACTGAGAGACGTTTTTAAGTAAAATTTTCAAGGATAAATGTTAAAAAATGGATAACAGGAAACACCTACAATGGCTGAAAATTATAATTACATGCAACAATTTGCAAGGGAACTACACAAGAAAAACACGTATAAGACAAAAGAATTGATTGATTGATTAGTTAGAGTTTAACGTCCAATGAGCAATATTTCAGCTATATCAGGACGAGAACAAGTTAATCAATTCAAAAAATTGAAAGTATCAGAAGAAAGCAATAAAGGTGGAAGGGACAACCTGGGCAACGACTTTTGACTGCCACTGGAAAATTGGAGAAATGGGTAGGGGCAGGAAATTTAGCCTTCCATACGACACCCAGTGCGTCTGCTCTCTTTAGAGAAATATAGAAGGGGTCTTTATACTGCATGGAGCGTGGCGTTTCTCGACACAGTTTGGCTACAATGGTTCGCGGTCAGGCTTTCCGTATTATGACCTGACTACCACGTAGAAAAAGAAAACAATAGGAACTCGGGACAGCCGGACTTGGTATCGGCAAAAGACCGGATTGTGGTGACACCAATTTTTCGATGAGGTTAACACTGACGCCACTCAATAGAGTCTGCAACCATAAACTAACATGTCCGACATTTGAATCACCTCCGAAGTTATCACCTTGGATTTCATGATTTGAGTTTCTACAAATAGATGAGTATTGGCTTAATCCAAATAATCGTCACCGGTACCACCGACAACAAGTTTTTAGGGTCCTTGGTCCGTTAAGGTAGATGTCAATCCTTTCTGTTCCCAGTATCCATCTTCGAAACTCGTCTGAGTGCGGGATACCCCTAATAAATACAATTCACATTTCGTGCAATGGCATGACTGTGTATGTTCAAGAGCCATATTATCCGAAGATATCGGTCAATATGATCTGTTGACTGGTTCGAGAACATCTGCGTTTTTTTTNTTGTTGTTGTTGTTGTTGATTGGGTTTAGACGACGGCTACCCACCGTGGGTGTTGCGCTTTGTGCTTCTGTCCAACTATATAGTTGTTTTGTCTCTTCTCATGTTCTTCAACAGTCGGGCTTTTTAAGGGCCACCCTCCAGACCGCCGCATCGAAGATATGGTAATCAACTGTGTTGTCCGTGTCAAAGGATGACTTGTACTTCACCGCTGTAGTTAACTGGAGTGTCCAAGTATGTCTCCAGAGGTGTTGCTCCAAGTCGTCGAGCGATAGGGTTTCCAGTTGATAACGATGTCGCTGTTTAAGTGTGCCCCGGTCTGCATTTTTTTCCGACGCATTGGTCTTTTTATATCCCGTTCCCCTGGAGGTCCAGTGAATTTAATGAGAAGTTTAGATCCAGTCTGTTTCAGTTACAATCTCGATTTAGTTTCCTGTTTGAAATTTTCTTTGAATGATATATCCTGCTACTGCCAATAACATTTCTCAATATTTGAGTAGTTTGTTTAGCAAAGGCAAACCTTACC
>MJUU01009984.1:156724-170296 GCA_002080025.1 Modiolus philippinarum | reverse complement strand
CACAAGGAATACACATGCAAAATATGAGAGCCCTATCATTTACCATTAAAAAGATATACCCAATGTTTAAGTTTTTTGTGGACAAACAGACAAACAGACAGATAGACCAAAAACTATAGGTACCCCGAAACTTTGTTTCACGGGGCATAAAAATCCCATTGAAATCCGATGAAAAATAAAGATTTGACATATTTAGAAAAATTGCAGTTTTGGCCCCTTTGACACCTTGTAGCTCGGAAACGGCAAGACCTACACAAAATCTGTTGGCATACTTCTGAAAGCTTATATTAAGAGGAATCCAAAGAAAAAAATCCCATCGAAATCTGATGAAAAATAAAGATTTGACATATTTAGAAAAATTGCAATGTTGGCCCCTTTGACCCCTTGTAGCTCGGAAACGGTAAGAACTACACCAAATCCGATGACATAATGCTGCAAGCTTAGATCAAGAGAAATCCAAAGAAAAAAATCCCATCGAAATCCGATGAAAAATAAAAATTCTACATAATCTGCAAATTCACAATTTTGGCCCTGTTCTGCCCCTCATAGCTGGGAAAGGAAACAAGTTATAAAAAATCTAATAGCTGAGCGCCATATTAATTTTTCACAAGGAATCCATTAAAAAAACTGCATCAAAATCGGACTTAAAATAAAAAAATTAATTTTTTTGAGATTTGTCCCTGTTGGGCCCCATTTATCTCGTGAGCGGTACATGCTACGTGAAATCCGTTGACATACTACAGATTGGAAATTTCCGCAGGAGCACACTGAAAGAAACCCCATCAAGATCCGATTAATTATAAAGATTCTACAGACAAACATGTGAAAACACCCAATTTAACCCTTTTTGACCCCTTTTTTAAAAACGGGTGGGGCCACAATGACCAAAACTAAGCCAAGCCTTCCTTATGTACCAAAGAACATTGTGTTAAAATTTCATAAGGATTGCTCTGCTGGAACTAAATTTTTTGACAAAAAACTAAAGTGTCTACAGACGACAACGACTACGACGACGACAGCAGCACCATACCAATATACGACCGCAAAAATTTTTGAGGTTGTATAAAAATGTTTTTTTTTTCCTATTAATTTTATATAAATTATCTCCCCTTAATAGAACAAGAATCAATATCCTGCATGGTTACCTAATTAAAATGGCATATTTGATCAAATTTAACTATTATAAGATATTGAAAATCATTACGCCAGCTTCTCATAGTGAATTCGATTTTTTGTCACATCCACAAGAATGATGCCCAATTTTAAACTCAAGGACAAACAACAACTGTTAAATCTAAATACCAGAATTTGGATATGGTCTACTGGCCTTTACTTTCAATACAGATCCCTCAACCCTACGTCAAACTCCTCTATATTCTAACTGAACAAATGGTGGAATTATAATGAAGTTTTACTGTTTTATTTCTATATCAAACTTAAGTTTTACTGTTTTATTTCTATATCAAACTTAAGTTTTACTGTTTTATTTCTATATCAAATTTAAGTTTTACTGTTTTATTTCTATATCAAACTATACAAACTTTGTAAAGAAAAAGGCGTACAGGACAATATTTTCATAAATATACATATAAGGTTTGGGTACCCATAAACCGGTTTAACCCTACCGCTGGCTTTTGCTAGTGCCGGTACCAAGTCCGGCTGTCCTAGGTTCCTATCATTGTTTATGTTTGTCTTTTGTATTTTTATTGTGGGTTTTTTCTTGTGCAGTTCCTATTTAATTTGTGGCATGTGACTATGTTTTTCGGCCATTGTAGGTGTTTCCTGTTATCTTTTTTATTCTATATACCTTGACATCAGACTCAGAAATATCATAAACTTGTTCATCGTCATATTTATACCACTTTTTTGTACAAGGATTCCGACAAAATGCTGTATCTGAAAAAGATATCATCATTTTATTAGTCATACTATCTTTTCCAGTAAGTTTCAGTATTCAATTATTCCAGATATGTATGACAATGATTAATTAAATTTATTGCAAGTGGTCGCCTCCATCGATCTCACATGGGTTGTCTCACACTGTAAACCATCATTTACGGAATACATTTTAAAAGTATCTTCAGTATTCAGTTATCCATGTGTGACAATTTTTAGTGATTAAAAATTTTGTTTAAGTTGTTACTACGGGTGCGAGCTGAATAATGTACTAGTTCACGGGAAAAGAGAAGATAACTCTTTCAACTTAAAATGCACTAAGTGAAGACAGATCTCCTTTTTGTAAGTGTTTTTCAATTTTTTTTAAATCTTAAGGAGATTGTACCCACATGGTTCAAGATTGTGGTTACACAACAAAAGTTTTGAGCCCATCCAAACCCTATTTTCCTTTCAAAATTTCATATTGCACTATGTTTGTAACATTGTTTTTACTCGTCGAAGTGGAGATTTTCAGGTGGTTTGTTCCATGATTTAGATTTGGCAACGCTACGAAAGACCTGGCAAGGACAAACAGCAGATTTTCAGAAATTAACAAATATGTTATTCGTAAATGTTCAATAGCTAGCTTGTATTATATTATGGGAATAACATAATGCATTTTAAAATTATGATTTTATTATTATCTGGCTCTTCTCATGCACTATCTAAAACATCAATTTGAGACAACAAATTACGCTCTGAGATCATGATAATGATGGTCCTTAAGTGTGTGTGTGTGGAGGGGAGGGTCAATGTATGATGTAAAAAATATACTAAAAAGGCTTTGATGAAAGAAAAATCTGAATTCTTGTGTATGTTGATTGTTGTGTACGAGAAATTTAAACGAAGCAAAATGCATGTGGTGAAGTGAAATCCCCCATTCATTCTCCATAACCTAGTAATAAGACAAAAACATAGAAAGCAGCCACATCCTGCTAAGCTCACCTTGTTGCGCAGCATTGTCACAAGTTGCACATGTCAGTAAACAGGAATGGACAATAATCATTCTTTTAAACAGATTCAGTCATGAATAAATTTTACAGACTGAATCTGAGGCATGCATTGTTGTTGTCATCCCAAATTGCATCATACATACCAATAAAGTTGCTAAGGGACATGTCACTAAGCTTGAATTAACTTTAACCATTCTACCTAACCAAGAGGCTCATTCCTAAAATGTAGGTCAGAGACAGCATCCAAAGCATGCATTGTTGTTGTCATCCCAAAACACATCATCCATACCAATATGGTTGATGTGGGCCATGTCAGTAAGCAGGAATAGACTTTAACTATTCTACATAACCAAATCACTCATGCTTAAAATGTAGGTCACAGACAGCATCCAAAGCATGCATTGTTGTTGTCATCACAAAAATGCATCATACATACCAATATGGTTGTTGTGGGCCATGTCAGTAAGGGGGAATGGACTTTAACCATTCTACCTAACCAAGTTGCTTATGTGTAAAATGTAGGTCAGAGACAGCATCCGAAGCATGCATTTCAGTCATCATCTCAAAATGCATCAGGCATTCCAATATGGTTGATGTGGGGCATCTCAGTAAGCAGGAATGGACCTAAACCATTCTTCCTAACACGACGGCGACTTAAGATGCTAGGTATCACTTAAGCTCCCCTCACTTCGTGAGGTGAGCTAAAAAGTTTTCAGACGTGATCTTTGGTGAAGATATAAAACAAGTGTGGACCCAAATAGATGTTGCCCTTCCCTATTTGGTAACAGAATTGATGTGAAAACTCAAACTACCAAAATCAGAAAACTTAACATGTTCGCTAGACTGTGAAATTAGATTAACTCACAAGAGCAATACAGCAGACTGTTATGTATCACCCAAAACAAAATGCCAAATATCAGTGACCTACCACTGCTAGATACTGAAAAGCAAACAAGTTCACTAGACCATGAAAATGAGGTCAAGGGCTAAAGCCAAATAGGCTGTCATCTTCCATCTAAGACAAACCCACATACCAAATATTATTCACCTTACATTAATAGATACTATGAAACTTAACATGATCACTGGACCATGAAATTAAGGTCACAAACAAAAGCCATATAGCAGACTGTCATATACTACCCTAGACCAACATACTGTGAATTCATTTAATTTCGTGGGTATCAATTTTTGTGGGTAGAGTCATTTAATTTCGTGGGTATCAATTTTCGTGGGTAGAGAAAAAAAAGACATTTCGTGGTATACGTAAATTCGAGGATTGCCACTTGTTCCAAAAAAAAATTTCAAATTAATAAAATAAAGATTCTAAAATTCCTGACCTCAGAACCTTCAGTATAGATGTCAAAACACCAAAATTTAGAAATGAATATGTGTACACTTTATTCAATTACTATTATTTAAATTTATGTAAATTTTAAAACCTTAGGATTACCCTCCATTGTAGTTTTGTCCTTAGCTAGATTTGATATTACTGATTATTCGGATTTCGTTTGGTTTTATGCACTTTAATTATTTTTTGAAATTATGGATTTCCTTTGTTTGGGTTCTAGTGCTGCTGATGAGGAATTAATTTCCGAAATGGCCATACAGCTCATTAAAATTATTGCAGCTGGAGTAGACATATGTATAATGTTCTCATGTTCACTTACTCCATATCCTTTCGTAAAATATGTACCTGTAATTAAAGTGTCACCTGTACTTAACTATTCATAGTAATGTGTAGATATTATGTAATTAGGTAATCATCTGACATAACCTTACTCCATTCGTTATTTATAAATTGACACCTGTATTGATTGCAAAATAAACAGGTCCTTTTCAGCAGAACATAATTAAAACTTTAAAAGGTTAATTAATAATATATTATCAAAACTAAATTGAGATGGTTCTTGTCCAAATTTCTTAACTAGAAATCAACACTTTAGCGTAATTGAAAACAAAGCAGGAAGCCAGTTACCGCTAATGAGTTAACTAATTTTGCTGTTATGAAAGGTTCGAGAGAATGCATATCTACTTTTTTTTTGGATATATCAGTTTGTTTGGGGCTCAGGTACAAGTGCAAGGTTTATGGTTTCTGTTGATCAGATCCTTGTGTTTTAAGCTTACACAAGAAAATCATATTTCATTGAGTATTTGAATTCGTGGATTGGGGACACCCACGAAAACCACGAAAATTGGTACCCCACAAATAAAAATGAATTCACAGTATATACAAAATATCATTGACGTACCACTTATAGTTACTGAGAATATGACCAAAGCACATAAACTTAACATGTTCATTGGACCGCGAAATTGAGGTCACAGACAAAAGCAGTATGATAGACTTTCATGTACTACCTACGACCAACCTACATACCATATATATATCATTGACCTACCACTTATAGTTAATGAGAAACTAAACTAAGCACATAAACTTAACATGTTCATTGGACCGTGAAATTGAGGTCACAGACTAAAGCCATATAGCAAACTGTCATGTACTTCTCAAGACCAACCTATATACCAAATATCATTGACCTACAACTTATAGTTACTGAGAAAATGACCTAATCACAAAAACTTAACATGCTCACTAGACCATGAAATTGAGGTCACAGACAAAAGCAGTATGACAGACTGCCATGTACTACCTAAGACCAACCTACATACCATATATCATTGACCTACAACTTATAGTTACTGAGAAACTAAACTAAGCACAAAAATTTAACATGTTCATTGGACCGTGAAATTGAGGTCACAGACAAAAGCCATATAGCAGACTGTCATGTACTACTCAAGACCAACTTACATGTATATACCAAATATCATTGACCTACCACTTACAGATACAGTAGACTCCGCCCAATCGGATACAAGAATTGTCAGAAAAAAATATTCTATTTGCCGGAGTATTCGATTGTCCGGTAAACCCATTTTCGGCAATGGGGAATCATTCTGTTGGCAATTGAAATGTTGAAGGGCATGTCACCATGTAGAAACTTTGTATCCTAGAACCTCATTTTTAGACATTTTATTGTTAAAATCTATTGTTTTCATTGTAGAATCTTTGTAAATTTGACAGATTACGTCACCATCGTAATCGGGTCAAACTGTGTATTGCCAGCTGACTGTTGGAAATTAAACAATGTATTCAAAAAGAAATAAAACTGTTTATGTATCTGAATAAACTTATTCTCCTCTGTTTTGTGTTTTTTATTTCCTCTCATCAGTGTGTAATCATCCCTTTATTGGATCGTCTAGTTACAATTTTAATCATGTGCTAAAAATAACTTAGGGTAAAGCCAGTTTGTAAACAAAATGGCGGCTGGTAGGTCAGCGATCGATCTTTGTAGAATCTACCTAATTATACAATTTGGAGACTTTTTATAGAAATACACCATGATCCATGGACCTAGGACTGATCTCTTGTAATAAATTATGTTTTATAACTGCTGTGCATTGTCTCACAGGAACTTCAAACAAATATGCAAATTATGCAAATGAGTTCTGGTCGACATTTATCTCCCTTGCTCTGTTTTACACGAGAAATACACAAAACCATTGACAAATCAAATAATTTACGTCCAAAAAAAATTAATTAAAAACAAAAGCAATAGAAAGGAATTCAAATCATATTTTATTCTTTTATTAAATACATTATGTTATTGATTTTTCGTTGTACAGACATACAACAATATGCAAATTACCTCAACTTCACGATCTCGCTGCCTAGACAGAAATACACAAATCCAAACGAAATTCTCACTATTAAAACTTATGAATATACAAAAACAAAAGAACTGAACACTATTTATGTTTTATTTTTTATTAATTAAGTAATGTTTATTGATTTCTTGGCAGATTTATGACTTCCCCAACTGTTGACACTTCCGCGCGAATGTTAACCTGTAGTTACCTGTAATTAGAATATTCGATTTCAATGACTCTGATCAGCACAAGCCACATATTTTTTATTCAAATAGGCGATATATTCTCTTATCCGATATCCAATTAGGCGGAGAAATTAACACTATATCTATGGGAAATGGTTTGGTGTTTTGAAATCATATTCGATTTGCCGATATATTCNCTACTGTACTGAGAAAATGACCTAATCACAAAAACTTAACATGAAAGTTTATGCCACCGCCGTCATACTTTGTACGCATATGTCTCGCTTTCCGCAACTTTGGTAGCGGGCGAGACAATAACAAAGTACCCATGTCAATGTAAATTTAGTTTCAACAATTTATGTCTCTTCAGTGCAGATCAAACCAAAACATTTGGAAATCCATAAACAAAAAATTTTAAATGGAGGAAAATAAAGGTAAATGACATCATTTTTTTCTAATAAATTTTAAACATTGAAGTGTTACTTACAATGTCCACCATCCATTGTTCCATAATGATTCTGAAAAATATTAAAACACAATTATAATGGTGCTGTCATACATGTATCTTATTGTTAAATACTTACTTCTAAAACATTGGAAATTTTTGTATCATGTAAATGGGCCTCATTATTTTTTTGTGAAAAACCACAGTATTGATTTAAAAAAAAATTCCTACACTAATTGTGCAGTTATATAAAATTCTGTTTGATTGTTTAAGCAGCACTGTTTTTGTCACATGTAGTTTTTATAAATGATAATATAATTCTTATACAATTCTTTTATATGACTTATAAAAATAAATAAGATAAAGTGGGAGAAAAAGAGAGAGAATTGTTTCTGTAGGAAATGTTGGCTATTTTTTTTTAAGATAAATAAAGTGAAAAACTCCTAGTAACAATTTCTGAATATACAGCATGCCCACTTCTTTTTGCAGTTGGGGGTACATGTACACTTTAAATTTAAATGTGGGGATATAAGGTGGTTTTTTTTCGGGTACATATGCATACCAGTATTTTTACATTTCTGCTTAAAACGGCTATGCAGGGAACCTATCAAATTGCATGACATATGCCAACAACTATTTTCCTATCACTTTTGATTTGAAACATTTGTATCTGAAAACCACAATGTTCAATGATCAATTTTTCAAATGTACGTGCTTACACGTTTTGATTTGTGAAATTGTACAGGCATGTATTTTATGTACGTGAATTACGTACTGCAGTACGTGAATAGGCATGTTGATAAGGTTGTATGAATATACATGCATGTATCTGTTGAACATACATGTATTCATATTAATTGTAGTTTCATTCAATTCTGTCATGTGGTTTTAGAGAAGGTGCACCAAAAACTTTCTTCAGTGCAATTTTTAAAAATTGAATAACATGTCATATGGACACAGATGCCCAATCCAGTTGAAATCATGCTTGCCAACTGCCAAAGGACTTTTTCAAGCATTCTAACTTATAATACATGTGTAATTTTTTGTGTTTGTGAATATTCATGCCTACAGAGTATACCATATAATAAAGTTACAATAAACATTCATAACATTCTATTCAGTGATATAAGACAAACTGTGGAAGTACATACTTATTACAGGGAAATATTAAACCCCAGAAAAAGTGTCCCAATATTATGAAAATTGTATTGATTGTCACAAGGGAAGTTTGACTGACAAAAACAGGACTGACTGACAGACTAGTAAAAATAAAAGAAAATGTGTCCATGGGACATGGATGCCCACGTCATACAGATATCTTGGCAAACAGGAAGTAGATGAGTGACAGACTTGAAAAAGAGAGACAGGGTACAACTTATCATAACAAAGCTTCTGAGGGTTGTTCTAGAAAAGTTGGCATTGGACCCTTTGAAGGCACCTCATATAAATTGCTGTGGGTGGTTGTGTTTTCTTCATCCTTTTGTATTTTACATATGGGGAAGAATTCTATGTGTGGTGGGGTCAATAAAAAGTGCCTTCAAACCACCCATGTCAATTTTTCAGGAACAGCCCTGACCAAATATCAAATCATTCCTGCATACACAAACTGAGAAATCCTTGACAAAAATTTCGCACATAGGTACAGATGTATGTATGGACAAGGGTAAAACTTAATGCCCCATCGCCCAACAGTGGGGGCATAATAATTCTTAAGCAACCTACATGTAGTTCTTAACCATTCAAATACCTGATAGCTATATTGAATTCATAGTAATCATTGTACTCAAGATTTCTTACCCATGTAATCAGTAATTTAATAATTTCTGGCAATATAAGCCTCAGATTTAAAAGGCATTCAGTATCCTTCTACCCATTCAGAAGTAGGTTAAATATTTTTGCTTATGGATCATATTTTCTTGGTCATAAAACATTTTAAAATGCATAAAATGAAAATTTACATAATTTTATCAACTAACAATTATATTCTTATATATATTCTGCTGATGAAAATAGAGGAAAACTCGAAGACAGAAACATAATCTGCCAAAATTTTGATGTCTTATATATCAAAAAATTTTTACATTAATTTTTAAAATTTTTTGCCTTGTGTTCTATTAGCAAAGCTTTTCAAAGCAAAAGATATACGTTTTCATTCTTATTGCAAATTTGAATTAGACATATTTTATTGCTCAAAATATTTACAGTGATGGGATAGGGCACAAGTTATCACAACATTAAATAAAGCCGTCTCCTTACAATATACAACATTACAAATTTTCTGACACACATACTCCCTTATTCATATATTTGGCAAAGTAATTGTCATTTAATGTAATTTAATGAAATTGGATCCATCTCCGTGATTCACTGCAGGAAAAGAAGAAAAGAGTCATTACATAAAATTAAATAACAAAACTTACAGATATTCCATAAAGATTATATATATTTTTATTTGACTGCTGTGACTTAACAACAGGATTCATATCTAAATCTCGGACAGGAAAATCAACATAGGCATTAATCTTTTGTCGCCATGGTCCATCATACACAAATCTAAAAAATAGAACAACACGATATCTCTTATTAAACAAAAACTATTGTTAAATGTTCAGTCACAGTAAAAGAGTTACACATAAAAGTTCTGGCTACAATGTAAGTTCCTGATACTCATTCTAATACAGCACTAAATCAAATGACAGTTCTGATTGGTCCAAAGTTTTATATAAATGATGTATTATGGATTTCAAATTGTATCTTTTTCTATCTTTGATTAATATCTTATTTCAGAGAAGATAGTAATAACATATTTGGAGAAATTTTGTAATGAAATGAACAGTATGAATAGTATTCACAAGTTGCATTTCTTTTTGCAGATCTGAACAACCAAAGAATTTTTCAAATACAAACAATTTTGTTATGAGCTTTTCTGAAATTGTAAGGCCACACAAAAATTATGGTTAGATGCTCAGGCCATTTTCACAAAAATAATGAGGAGAAGGGAGAAGATTTTTACTCTATTTGCTCCAAAACATAAGAGGCATCTTTTTACATTGCTGAAATCTGAAATAAGTAATGAGGCAAGAGGAGATCTATCATTTTTATTATAGAAATTTTGATAAAAAATATAAAATGAAGGTATCATTAAAAGTGATGAGGTAGGTGCCTGAGAAGCTAATTAATTTCTATTTAGCCTAATAACAACATAGTTTCATTGGCTAATCTTGTGAAAGCTGCAATATCAATCATTAAACAACTAGAGATTGTGTCTGTAAGACACGGATGCCCCGCCAATAAATTTATCGCAAAAGATAACCTAAGTCAATTGGGCATAAAATAAATCACCTGTCAGTGATGGAATATTGTGTGTAGTTGCTAAGAAGTGGACCTAAACCCAAAAATTTAACAAAGTCATCCAAGCATAAAATGTAGGTCATGAATACCCAATGCTTCGTGAAACAGATAGTTCTCCTATAGATGAATGTTACAGTGAAATATCATGATGCCACAATATTTAGTCCTTGAGAAACAGCCTTAATTGCAAAAGTTAACCAAAGTCACTGAAGCATAAAATATAGGTCAAAGCCACCTAATTGTCAATGATTTGTGTAGTACTCATCAAGACAATTAATTTGATGAAACATTATTGTCTTATAATATGTAGTAGTTGAGAAATGGACTTTAACGCAAAACTTAACCAAAGTCACTGAAGCGTAAAATGTAGGTCAAAGCCACCTAATTGTCAATGAGTTGGGTAGTACTCATCAAGGCAATTAATTTGATGAAACATCATTGTCTTATAATGTGTAGTTGTTGAGAAATAGACTCACATGTAAAACTTAATTAGAGTCACTCAACCATGAAATGTAGGTCAAAGAGTCAAACTACCTAGTTAACTATGTAGTACTATCAAGGAATTACCTACTGGCCTACTATAATTGTTCTATACCTTACAATTTCAGAGAAATGAACCATAACGCAAAACTTAACCGGACGTACGGACGGACAAGGGTACTAAATGCCCCTTCCACATTCGTGGGCGGGGCATAAAAACATATTAGTTTGTGGAAACAATTACCAGTATGCTGCAAATTATCATTACCTATTGAGTCCTATAAGAAGAATTCTGGGTAATTTCCAAATATCTATCTTCTTGACAGAATCTCTATCTACTTTACATCGTGGACAACGCCATCTGGAACTTCCTGTCATTTTTTCTTCTTTCAAAAACTGTCCAAGACAATCCTGAAAGTTTAAGATGAAATTACTCATTTCTGGTTATTATGACTGTAAAATACAGTAATCAAATAATGGACACAGAGTAAAGGCTCTGCCCTTTTAATATCAAAGATAAGCTCAAGGAGGCCAAAAGCTGTTTATGTAAGGGCTGACAGTTTTTCTGGTTTTCCTTTGTATTTACAGTAATCAATCTGTCATATCTGAATATATGATATGTACATAATAGTCTCAAACATTGTTTCCAGTTTATTACATATATTTCTCACATCCAGACAGATCAGTTTTTTACATTCTAAAGTTTGAGTTTTTAGTACATTTCTCAAATGGAGATAATCAAATTTTTCACATTTAAATTTTAAACATTTCAAAGTTCGAGGTGTACAAAGAGCTTTAAAATGTGAAAATTTAACTATCGAGATTTGAGAAATTATCGTAATAAACTGGATAACAATGTTAAGATTGTTTCTCTAATTTCTACTGATTTTATTTGAGGTAAAAGGATCTCTGTAGTCTCCATTCAAAAATTTGCAGCCATTTTGTTGCTACCATCGATGTGTATCATTGTGCCATCCATTAAAAGGGATGTTAGGTGAAATATTCTGAACTAGAGAATGTGTCAATAAGACATGGATGCCCCACCAATAAATTTACGCACAAATTTACACAAGTCAATCATTCATAAAATTAGTTCCCCGTTACTGAATTGGGATGAAATGCAAAATTCAACCAAAGTCATTCAACCATAAAATGTAGGTCACCCTGTTGTTGGTGAAATGTGCAGATCTCTTTTAGCTGAATGTTACAGTGAAATATCATGATGCTACAATACATAGTCATTGAGAAACAGACTTAAACGCAAAACTTAACCAAAGTCACTGAAGCATAAAATGTAGGTCAAAGCCACCTAATTGTCAATTATTTGGGCAGTATTCATCAAGGCAATTAATTTGATGAAACATCATTGTCTTATAAAGTGTAGTTACTGAGAAATGGACTTTAACACAAAACTTAACCAAAGTTAATGAAGCATAAAATGTAGGTCAAAGTCACCTGATTGTCAATGAGTTGGGTAGTATTCATCAAGGCAATTAATTTGATTAATTAATTGAATTAAACTTATTTTATTGCTCAGTATATACAGCAATGGGATTGGGCACAAGTTATTACAACGTTATATAAAGCCCTCTCCCTACTACCTACAACATATAATAATAAATGACAGCAAATGCAGAAGAAATGTAACTTATGATTAATTCAAAATATATATAGAAGCACACACACACACACACACACACACACACACACACACACACACACACTGTAGCAGTTAAGCAAAGCGTTTACTGTGCTTAATAAAATCATGAACAGCATGAAAAATATCTATGTTCTGCTCCATCGAGTAGTTTTCATTTCCGAAAAGAATAATGTTTAATGAAATATTTCCATAAATTCGAAGTACTAAAAATAAATCACGACGCATTTCATCATAAAGTGGACATTCCAAAAAATAATGAAAGGAGTTTTCACATGGATAACCACACGTGCATTAATTTGATGAACATCATTGTCCTATAATGTGTAGTTGTTCAGAAATGGACTTCTAACACAAAACTTAACCAGAGTCACTCAAGCATGAAATGTACCCTGAAGTACTATGAAATATCTACCTACTGGCCTACTATCATTGTTCTACCTCTTACAATTTCTGAGAAATGTACTTAAATGCAAAACTTAACGGGACGTACGGACGGACGGAAGGATGGACAAGGGTAACACTTTATGCCCCTTCCACATTCGTGAGTGGGGCATAATAACAAGAGGCTCTCAAGAGCCTGTATCGCTCAGATAAAAGGCATTTCCAATAGGAAAGACGAAAAATAACATTTAGCAGAATACTTTTTTTTCTAAAATTACAGTATTCTTGTTTGGTTTCCATGGCAACCGAAAGATCCACCATCCATTACAACCCATAACAGAACACCATTCAAAAAAAATTTGGGCAGGGGTTCCCCTTATAATTAAAGTAATACATAGTGCTGAAATTAAAACATGCAGACCACTTTTCAAATAAAAATTCAAAAATTTGGGCAGAGGTTCCCCT
>MJUU01009984.1:95458-145073 GCA_002080025.1 Modiolus philippinarum | reverse complement strand
TATGCATTAAGTAGATAGAGTCCCATAACTCCAAAAAAATTGTCGAATCAAAATGGCAGCACAATATGATCAAGAACATATGGTGGCAAACAATCATACAAAATTTCAACAAAATCCGTTCAGTAGTTTCTGAGGAGATGCGTCCACAGAGTGGACCTAAAGTTTTTGTAAGTTGTAGTATGCATTAAGTGGATAAAGTCCCATAACTCAGTAAAATTTTTAGAATCAAAATGGCGGCATAATTTGATCAACTACATAAGGTGGCAAACAACCAAGAAAAATTTCAGCAAAATCCCTTCATTGGATTTTGAGGAGTTGTTTCCACAAAGTCTTCCTATCTTGTAGTATGCATCAAGTCGATAAAGTCCCATAACTCCTGTAAAATTCTCTAAATCAAAATGGCAGCAGAATACTGTAAACCAATTAATATTCGTGAGCGATTTATTTTCGCGACTTTTGCGTGCGTGAAAATATCGCAAAATTAAATTGTCGCAAACAGTTCTTATCTTTATTTAAATGCATTAAAAGGAATTGAAAATCGCGAAAATTAGTCGCCGCGAACTTCAGCAGACGGGACAAATCGCGAAATACAGTATGCGCGAAAATAAGTTGGTTTACAGTATGATCAACTGCATTACGTGGCAAACAGCCAAGCAAAATTTCAGCCAAATCCCTTAATTGGATTTTGAGGAGGTGAGTCCACGATGTCTTCCTATGTTGTAGTATGCATTAAGTTGATAAAGTCCCATAACTCCAGTAAAATTTGTCGAATCAAATTGGCGGCATAATTTGATCAAGTACATATGGTAGCAAATTTTCAAACAAAATTTCAGCATAATCCGTTCAGTGGTTTCCGAGGAGTTGCGCCCACAAAGTGTTCCTAAGCTGTGGCATGCATTAAGTCGATAAAGTCCCATAACTCCTGTAAAATTTGTCAATTCAAAATGGCGGCATGATATGATCAACTACAGTTAGTGACAAACAATCACACAAAATTTCAGCAAAATCTATCCAGTGGCGTATGAGGAGTTGTGCCCACAAAAAATGTGACACACGGACGCATGGACACACGGACGCATGGACACACGGATGCACAGACACACGGACGCACAGACACAGACCATTACTATGTCCCTCCGTCGCATTGCAGCAGAGAACAATTAGGGAGGAATGATAATTCACACCAGATGTATCTTGAATAGTCATGGGGTAATTAGTGATTAAAAATTAGGTCTCCTTAAACTATTTTTTCATGCATTAAAATCTAGATCTGGGATACTAGAGCAGATAGAGGAATGATATTTTTTTGGTAGATTCACCTTGATAATCATGAGGCTCCTAATACAAGAGGTTCTCAAGAGCCTGTATCGTTCACCTGGACAATGGCTGACACAGACAAGTTCAAATACATCACAATAAAGGGTCTCATTTTCAAGACTGTCAATAGACCTTGATGTTATTTAGTCAAATATTTTCAAATGGGGTCAAACAAAGGCCTTTTGTGAACAAGTTTTGTTCCAATCAGTCAAGTAGTTTCAGAGGAGAAGATCTTTCAATATGTAATCCCATATGGTCCAATGTAAATCTAAGTTCCCATGGCAGCCATCTTGGATAAGGTGCAAACTTGCAGCAATGCTGGTCACATTTTTTAAAGGGGACTGTCAAAGGACTATTTTGAACAAATTTGGATCCAATTGGCTTTGTTGTTGAGAAGATCTTTAAATGCTTTTCCATAGGTTCCAATGTTAACTATATTCCCCCAGTGGTGGCCATCTTGGATTTGATGCAGACTGTTTACTTGTCTCGTCCATTGATAGTGCCATGTTTAGGTGTTAAAAATTTACCAGTAGTCGCATTGTCCTACATTTCATGGATGAATGACTTGGGTTAAAGTATGTGTTTTGGTATACAACCCAATGATGTATGGTTAGCAGGTTCAGCTGCTCAGTATTTGTTGTCTGCAACTGACATATTTTAATACTATTATCATATCATTTTTGGCGGTTGGTAATTTTTGTAGTTTCTTGAACTGGGACATATTCCCAGGTGTCAATTTACCTGGTATTAAACATACAACTCAAAATATCAATACAATATACCTTCTGAGTGTTTCTGAAATATTCGAGGGTACTAATTTTTGAGGTTTTTTGTCAACCATGACAAAAGTGAAAACTTGAGGCTCACATGAGCCTGTATCGCTCACCTAGTGACTGGTTTTATTCATTGTCACCAAGAGACCATTAATTATTATCCATACTATACATAAGTTCACCAGATGTTAAAGTTTCTGAGAGAATATTCAAACATTGTTGCTATCTTGGATGAGGTGGAAACATTTAAGTCACAAGCTTTGCAGGGAACCACCCAAGGACTATTGTGACCAAGTTTGGTTTTGATTGGCTCAAGCTGTTTTGAAGAAAAAGTTCACATAGGATCACTATGTTAAACTATGTTTCCCCCTGCAGCCATCTTGGATGAGGTACGCAAAAAAAATCACAAACTTTGAAGTGATCAACAATGGACTATCGTGACCAAGTTTGGTTCTGAATGGCTCAGTAATTTCAGAGAAGAAGATCTTTGAATGCATTTCAAATAGGGTCCTTATGTTAAACTATTTGCCTCACTGTTGGCCATCTTGGATGAGGTAAGCACATAAAAATCACAACTACTAAAGGGTATCACCACCAAGTTTTGTTTCAATTGGCTCAGTGGTTTCAGAGGAAAAGATCTTTGAAAGCATTTCCCATAGGGTCCCTATATTAACCTACATGTATGTTCCCCTACATGGCTTCCGACAATAATTATATTCCTTCATGCACATGTCCATATAGTGTGTAAAGTTTCATCAAAATCCTTCAAGTGGTTAAGTGGAGTGGCATTTACAAATAGTGTGCACAGATGCACAGACAAACAGACAAAGTGATTCTTATGTATCACCCTAAACTTCTTTTGTGGGGGTATAAAAATCCACATTTTTGTTAACTTGTATTTTTTTTAGGCCTGAGCATAACGCATACAATTGACTCAAAATCCTTACATCTGTGACTCTACCAAAATGAAAAAAAAAGTTCCCAATAAACTACAAGCTTTGTACATCAAATACATATGGCCTGTAGTTCAGCATTACTGGCATATTTTGTATATTAATCTATGGTAGAATTATTTCTATATTAAATACTGCTGTAAATTATAGTGATGTTACCGTGACAACTTAAAATTTCATTGAACATTTCCACCATTATAAACTCATACAATGCTCTTAATATACTGAATTTAAAATCTACCTGGAACAAGATTCTTGTAACTGATATAAAGGTTGTTACCAAGACAACCGAAACTTGTCAGGAACAATAATCTAAAATGATAGACTGTTTTGCCAATGTTTCCATTAGAACTGAATTTATCTCAAACAGTTCTGTATTAGACTTGTGTGACTCAGTGTTAAATACTAACTGAAACTTACCTGGAACAATTCAACAATAATAGACTCGTGTAACATACGATGCTGTCGCCATGACAACTCTGCATTTACATGGTCAGGTAAATTATCATTGTCTTGTTCTGGTATCTTAGGACGCACCTTCACCTAAAGATAATACAAATATACATGTAACTTGCATGAAATGGAGTTTATGAGATTTTGTCTTAATGAAAATGTCAAAAACAATTAATATAGTATCAGTGGTAATTTTCGAGAATCACAAATTTCTCAATTACTCTCCAAATTTTTGATATTATTTTGCAGACTAAAACGGGACCGATTTTTTAAGCACTCTATTGATAAAGTCTCATAAATTTGCTTCACAGTATGCAATTCTTGCATCATCAGACAAATTATGCAAAAATTAATACCTGCTTAACTCACCTTGTTGTGCTGCATAGTCACATGTTAAACATGTCAGTAAACAGTAATGGACTATAAACATTCTTTTTAACTGATTCATTCATGCATAAAAATGAAGGTCACAGACTGCATCCAAAGCATTCTAAGCAACTGTCATAAAAAAATGCATCATACATGTACATACCAATATGGTTGATTTGGGACATGTCTGTATGCAGAAATGAATGTAAACAATTTAACCTTACAAAGTAGCTCATGCATAAAATGTAGGTCGATTCAGCATCCAAAGCAAGCAGTGCTGTTGTCATCCAAAAATGCATCAAACATACCAATATGGTTGATGTGGAAAATGTCAGTTAACAGGAATGGACTTTAAACATTCTACCGAAACAAAGTCGCTTATGCATAAAATGTAGATCAGAGTCAGCACTAGATGCTTCGATTGTTGTTGTCATCCCAAAATACATCGTTACATATGAATATGGTTGATGTGGGGCATGTCAGTATGGGGCAATGGACTTTTACCATTCTACCTAACCAAGTCGTTCATGCAATAAATTCAGGTCAGAGTCAGAATCTAAGGCATACATTGTTATCATCATCCCAAAATGTATCATACATACTAATATTGTTGATGTGGGACATGTCAGTAAGTAGGAATGGACTTCAACCATTCTTCCTAACAGGACGAAAACATCGACAAGGACGCTAGCAGTATCACATAAGCCCGCCCCCTCACTTCGTCAGGTGAGCTAAAAAGTCACCTGAACTACATATACTTCATCATAACCTCTGTTTAAGATGTTTACTACACAGTATTTCATAACAAATTCTGCTTGATTTATGTAAAATTTCCACTTCTGAGGTAAACAACATGCATTTGTCTGGCCAAATAGAACTGCATTTAATAGCTACCTTGAAAAACACATCTAATAGTAAGATATCACTATAGAAAGTGTGTTAAAAGGGTCAAGAATTATTTCTTCATTTCAGGTTTTGGGACATCAAAAATTAAATGTGTTTTTTACAGATGAAATAGGTACCTTGTACATACATGTATATTCGATCAAAATGAAAAAAAATCTGTATTATTTTTGACTCATTTCTTGTTTTATTTCACGGCACATTTTATTCCTGACTTTTTGACATTCCTAAAAGTTATCCACATTTTTATCAGATCTCATGTGAGAATCTGTTTGACTCATTCAGTTCTTAAATTTATCAGTTCAGTAAATAATAAGTATCTTTAATTATATATTATCTCCCAAATAAAATTTTAATGCTATAATCCTTGAAAGCCATATTCTGGCTGGGAATCTTTCAAAATCACACCTGCCAACTATAGGGTATTCATGGAGTTTTTCCCCCATGAGAGCATCAAATTCGAAATTTTCAGAGAGCAATTATTTCGTTCTAGCTCAACAAAACATTTAATTGGATATTGCAAAATGATTGTCATATCATAAAGATGGTAAAGTGAAACAGCAAAGTGGATATGAAGCCCACTTTCTAGGTTTCATGGAATGCTTGGAGTTGTGTCTTACATTAAAACAACTGAGAATTTTCAAAAGTAGGCAGGTTTGATAAATTAGAATTTTTAAAGTAAATTCTTAGAATCATATGCCAAAGCATGATAAACTTTTTAACTTAATAACTTACAAGTCAAATATACTGTCTGTAACTTACTTTATTCAATCCTTCATGTAGAGCATCTAACAGAAATGTGAGAAATTCTTGTGAGTCTTGTTGCTCATGACCTGCAAACATTGGTTGATGTTTCCCTACAGTAATCTGTACCAAATACAAATTAACAATCGGTAATGTAAACATAGAATGAACAAGATCTTTATTTAGCAAATGAAATATATAAGTCATGATTTTCTACATAAGCAAATAAATATAAGCATAAAAAATATTTATCTACAGTATTATAACGTCATAAAATAATAAAACAATTGTAGTGTTAGCATGCCCATTCAAGTGCAGTGTTTTTTTGTGTGTCAAATTTGGGTCAAAATATCGGACCTATTCCCAATACGAAAATGACTTATTTTTTCCCAAATAATGTACAATTTTCCCAATCCTGCAGTGCAACAAATTTGATATAAATTTAAGAAACGTAAATACTTGAAATTGGCATTTTTATGTTCAACTCGTACATAACAAGGTGTTTGAATAACTCGTGAGTTCCTGTGCATTCCGCGTATTTTCCCTACACTAAGGCCATAAAAAAATAATTTATTGGTTCACAGGCCCTCCCTCATCTAGTTTGAGGCTGAAAAAAGCCCCTCATTGACCCTATTTTTTGCCATTGTAATAAAATAAAAACAAAAAATCACCTCCCTCACTACATTTTTGGTGGTTTTTACAATGTAAAAAGCTGCCTCATCTATTTTTTGACAAATAAAAAGATAAAAAAAATCACCTCCCTCCCTCATCATTTTAAATGAAAAATTGCCTGAGAACCAAATTAATTAATTTTGTATGGCCTAAATATAACTATAATCATAGAGATATTTTTTCTAACCAATCAAACGTCGTTAATTTCGCTGGTCCTGTTCAAAGGTCAAGATCATATGTGTCAAAACAATCATGACATTGGAAACTAAATCAGCGAACCAAGACATGTCTTAAGACTACCTTCTCTTTCGGGGAGTAAACAGACAATAATTATAAAGATAGAAATCGATGATAGACACTGCGGAGTCCAAGAAAGGCAAGAATTGACATTATTAGCGTTCTCACAATGCACGATGCACGAAAAATAAAATGTCATTTCAAGTACATGGCCAGCTACTGTGAAAGTACTATTATCGTTGGGTTTCAATTTTCGTGGATTTCGTGGTTCGCTTCAACCACGAAATTAAGTTCCCAACAAAATACATTTTCTACGTAGGGTTTAATCTATTGAATTCGAAACCACGAATTTAAGTACCCATGAAATAGTGATAATTATGAAAACCACGAAAATTGATGTCCGCGAATAAAAGTACTTCCACAGTATCTTGCATAGATACAGAAAATGATTTGGCTTTCAAGTTGCATTTTATAGATTTTCAAGAAACACCAAAAATAGTGACCCCCAGAGATAAACTTTAATGTTTCTCTGAATCTAAAGACCCAAATGTTCATGAAAATAACCCTGTACCCTCGAGCCTGCACCACTCTCTTTCTAAAGGAAAGAGAAGTAAGAATAACGGTAGCAGGTTTATTAAAGTCCATAAAATAATTTAGATAATGCATTTCTTATTATTTTCCCAAATGGAGAAAGTTTCGCGTTTATTTTCCCAATTCGAAGGGACCCAGACCCAGTCCCAAAAAGGTGAGAAAAAACACTGAAGTGCTACAGTAATTATTTTACATACATTCGAAAATACACATGTACAATTTCATAAATTAAAACATTTATTCACATATAGTTGCATCATATTGATCATTGAATATTCTTGTCTTTCAGTAAAATTGCATTGTTTTCATGAAAAATGTATGTAAAATAGTAGTTGGGGTGGGTTGTGTAACTTGCTTGCTTGCTTTCTATATATGTGCCCAATGGCTGAAGCCCCTTTAAAAGTGAAGTAATTACATTGGAATGAGCATGTACCCTAACCCTAAAAAAAAATACATATTACTCCCATATTCAAGGGTCAAAGGATGAATGTATCCCTACCTGTAAAGTAGTGACCATGCTGTATTGTGAAAAGTTTTGTCAGAACAGGGATTTATGGACCAATTTTGTCAGAACAGGGATTTATGGACCAATTTTGGTAGAACAGGGATGTATGGACCAATTTTGTCAGAACAGGGATTTATGGACCAATTTTGTCAGAACAGGGATTTATGGACCTTATTAAAGTACATGTATACTGACGTCCTATGCATCCAGTCATTATGCTCTAACCAGTGCAGTAAAACGGTGTATTAAACTTCCCTTTCGGCTATATACATTTTCACAAAATCTTGTAGATAATATATATTCTGACTGACCTTGAAATCTCTAGGGGTCATACACTTGTACTGTCCACACCACAGACCTTTTACTATAACAGCAAAATCATCAGCAACTTCACCATGGCTACCCAACTCACTTTCTCTACAAACAAAAAAATATCTTCAAATGGATTTGTGTTTGACATACTCATATGATTTGTGATAGAATGGCAAAAACAAAATAACACTTTTTATAAAGAATTACATGTACAATAAGAAAGTATAGGCAATTTTTATACATGTTAATTTTATTGGATCAAGTTGTAATTTTCAGAAGAAAAATCAACCAAGAGCAAAGTCATGATGCAAAGTCAAACCAGATCTTAGTTGATTTAAAAAATATTTTCAGGGGATAAATAAGATTTTCCTGTCATCAATGTACATTTTCTGGCTGTATTTTTAATTTTTAACACTACACATATACTCCAATAGATGATCTGAGATGGTAAAGTGTAGATTTGCTACTGAAAGTCTTGAGAACTGATATCTCCTAGGTATCAATATTTCTCTATCCCACCTTCTTTGTTAGTTTAATTGACTGATTGTTTATTGATTGATGTAGTAAAATAAATATTTATAATGGACTTTGTATGACCATGCAACAGGGATTCATTTGAGCAAGAACTGAAACTGCATGTCAGTAGTGTGGATAGTTAAGTTTTTGACAAAGACTTTTGGACGCAGAGTAATAGGAGCAGCTATTCAAAATATGTTGGCATACTATCATATGAGCTACAATGGCAAAAGAAAAAACTCATTCAAATTCAATAAAAACAGCTTAATCACAAAATAAAGATTGATTGATTATTTGGTTATAAACCCCAATCATTTCTTTATCTTTGAAATCATAAATCTGAGGAACAGAAATAGGTGCTTTTTTGTACCAGTACATATCTATGAATATCAGGCAGGTAGCCATCTATCAAAAATATATCAGGAGCAGTTGTCAACAAACAGAAACAGGTGAAATTTGTTCATATATTGGTAGTAATAATACGATGGTTCCAACCTATGTAAAAACACTGTTATCACACTTACAAATTTGGTTGAAATAAACGTGTTTGATCTACAGAGACTGATGTTCTCAGTATTACTGAACTGGACACTACCACAAAAATATTAGGTCACTGTGAAAGCGTCATGTGATGGTTGCTATGCTGACTTCAGTGTTTTGTACCATTTCTCATGTTCTTATGCGTAATATGTTGAATGAAGAATGTATATAAATTATTGAAATAAATGATAGATTAATTGTGCTGAAATATAAATTAAAGATAATTTCAATTTATCATAGAGTTTTATTTATCATTTTGTGAATTACTGATTAAAGTAATATAGAACATTTTGTTTTTGATACAGACTTTGTCACAGCATAATGCATCAATCATGCCCTAACGGGCTCACTTGATACTGGCCGTGATAAAGTCCGTATCAAAAACAAAATGTCTTATATTCCATATTTATCAAGATAAAATGAGCAGCTACTATACATAGGGAATAATACATGGCAAAAACCGTATCACATGTCGTATCATCCCGAGTTACCAATATCAGCCCGAGGGATGATACGGCATGTGATATGGATTTTGCCATGTATTATACAGTTTATCATATATTCAAACAGAGGACTTCTTAATCCCAAAAATACTGTAAAAAAATGGAATCCGTAAGAGAAAAGCAAGTATTTTGTGAAAAAAAAAAATTTCAAATTGGGCGGAAAGGACTGGAAGTTTGGTATAAAATCTAACATGTAAAAGAAAAAGGTTTGCTAGATTTTTTAAATTGACACCTAAATTCACGCCAAACAATTTTTTGTTACCCCCCCAAAATTTTTTTACCCCCCAATTTTTTTACCCCACCCCCCAAAAAAAAAATTACCCCCAATTTTTTTACCCCCACTTTCATTTTAAAAAATAAGTCGAATTAAATTTTGGAGAAAGGGTATGATACAGGTCTAGCCATGCGATAAAGGGTATGTGATAAAGGGTAAGCCATGCGATAAAGGGTATGCGATAAAGGGTATGAGGTCATAGTGTGAATACGGAATGAAAGTCATGTACTGTATCACATATTCAAAATGACCGTATTTAGTACTAAATATATGATAACTATTAATATCAATTCTAATATGGGAACAATAGAAACCATGACGACTAGCCATATGAAAATCTCCAATAACATATGAGCGACTTCAAAACAGTCTTTACGCTGAAATTGACGACGTCACAATGTGTTTTGTGCACAAAAACGTCAGTAATTCTGAAGTAATGGCGGTCGTTACCGTGTACACTATAGGTCTGCTCAGATCATGAAATGTCATATTAGAATCGAAATAATTCATGTTTGCCGGTGGTTTGTAGTTGATTTACATATGGGTGTCCATTCTTTTCGTTTATGGGTAAAATATTAACGAAAATAATGGCCACGCATAAGTAAATCTCCAACAAACCACCGGCGCCCATGAATTATTTCTTAAATAGATAGCTGTCTGTCAGGAAATATATTACCAGTCTGGTAGCAGTTACTGTGAATTCATTTTTATTCGTGGGGTACCAATTTTCGTGGTTTTCGTGGGTGTCCCCAAACCACGAATTCAAATACTCAACGAAATATGATTTTCTTGTGCAAGTTTCAAACACAAATGAAAGAAACATAATGAAGGACCTGATCAACGAAGGCCATAAACCTTGCACTTGTACCTAAGCCCCAAACTAACTGATATATCCAACATTAAGTAAATATGCATTTTCTTGAACCTTTAATAGCAGCAAAATAAGTTAATTAAATAAAAATGCTTTATTTCCAGGTGTTTCCCAGTTTACAAATTAGCGGTAACTGGCTTTCTGTTTTGTTTATCAATTACGCTAAAGTGTTGATTTACAGTTAAGAAACCATTTCAATTCAGTTTTTAATATCATATTATTAAATAAACTTTTAAAGTTTTAATTGTGTTCTGCTGAAAAAGACATGTTTATTTTGCAATCAATACAGGTGTCTATTTTTAATAACGAATGGAGTAAGGTTATGTCAGATGGTTACCTAATTACAAAATATCTACACATTACTATGAATTGTTAATTACAGGTGACACTTTAATTACAGGTACAGTTCTGAATTTTGGTGTTTTGACATCAATACTGAAGGTACTGAAGCCATGAATTTTATAATCTTTATTTTATAAATTTAAATTATTTTTTTTCTTGGAACAAGTGGCAATCCACGAATTTACGTACACCACGAAATGTCTTTTTTTCTCTACCCACGAAATTAAATGAATTCACAGTATTTAGAAACAGAAAAAAGTGATACTTTGTACATACCTATTAATATCATATAGATAGCTGTCTGTGAGGAAATATGTCACCAGTGGTGAGCAGTTATTTAGACACTGTATTGTAGAATTCATATAACATGTGTTCCCAAGATTTCTAAGTCCTGTCAGTGCTCTCCCCTGAAATAACAATTCATTAAAATTAGACAAGTTGTCCCATCTTAAAAAAAATGTGGGTCTCTGTTACCAAATTCAGTCTGAAATCCCCCTCAAAAATTTAATACATACTGGTCAATGCTTTTATTATGAGAAGTGACAAAAACGGACCATAGTTTACCACTTAAATTGGCAACCTTCCTGTTTATGATAAGTCAAAATGACGTTATAAATTTGTAAAAAAAAATATTTAAAACTAAGGACTATCTCCATCTTGCATAGCTATTAAGATCCTTTTGGTAATTTGTTCTCTGTCAGCTTTTACACATATGTCGATTATGGATTTCCAAATGTTTCGATTAGATCTAAACTGAAATTGCCGAAATGGCCATATGCAGAAACTACATGTGTATATTCACAGTAACTTTGGTATTTTGTTATTTTGCATCTGGTGACTTTAGCATTCTTTGAATAATTTAATTACTGCATTGCCTGTGTTATCACAAAACAAACCAATCAAAACTGAATGTAGATATCTAATTCACCCCTAAATTTCAACAAAACAGAAATAAAATTATTTAAAAAATTAATTCAATTAAATAAAAAACTAGAGAGTAAATGCCCCGGCAGCCCTCTGCCATCATCCAATGTTTTTCCTGATGTGTTTATATTCAAATTTTGGATAAAATTTAGTTACTATGGTTGTGTCTGTAAGACACATATGATGCCCCCGTGGTTGGATGTAAGACATCTAATTTCTAAGCACTTGATAAACAAATTTCAAGAACTTAAAATTCAAATATCAGACACAGCTTACTGATATAACCAATCAGAGTTATCAAGATTCAACTCTCCAAATGAACATATTTCAATAAAATGGCCAAGTCCACCTACACCCAACAAAAAACACAAATATAGGCCAAAATCAAAATTGTGACAATACACACATATAAAGTCCATGGCTAAAATAAATGTAGCTGTAATATTTTTGGGAGCATTTAATAGTAATAACAGGTACAGAACACACATTTTGATAAAATGGCAAATTCTAAGTACCCCCCACCACCCCCAAAATCTAAAATGTGACAATAAGTTTATCTCCAATCAATGCCTAATCACTGTGCAAAGTAAAATAAATGTAGCTTTAATATTGTGAGAGGAGTTATCCGGAATAACAGTTCCAGAATACACGTTTAGATAAAATGGCCCAGTTCACCTACCCCTCAAAATCACAATTTTTGGCTTAAATCTAAACCATGACAATATGCACATCTTCAATCCATGCCTAATCACTGTGCAAAGTTAAATAAATGTAGCTTTAATATTGTGGGAGGAGTTATCCGGAATAACAGTTTCAGAATACTATGGAAGTAGTTTTATTCGTGGGCATCAAATTTCGTGGTTTCCATTAATATTACTATTTCGTTGGTACTTCAATTTGTGGTTTCTAAGTCTATGCATTAAAACTCTAAGGAAAAAATACATTTCGTTGGGATCTTAAATTCTTGGTTGTCCGGAACAACAGTTCAAGAATACACATTTCAATAAAATGGCCAAGTTCACCTACCCCTCAAAATCACAAATTTTGAGCCAAAATCTAAACCATGACAATATTCACATCTTTAATCCATGTGCAAAGTAAAATAAATATAGCTTTAATATTGTGGGAGGAGTTATCTGGAATAACAGTTCCAGAATACAAGTTTGGATAAAATGGCCAAGTTCAACTACCCCTCAAAATCACAATTTTTGGCCAAAATCTAAACCATGACAATATGCACATCTTCAATCTATGCCTAATCACTGTGCGTAGTAAAATAAATGTAGCTTTAATATTGTGGGAGGATTTATCCGGAATAACAGCTCATCTGAGATGGGACGGACGGAATTACGGACGGTGGGACGGACGAAGGGAAGAGGGTAAAACAATATGCCCCCGACTTGTTGTCACAGGGGCATAATAATACATGATAAATGATCATATATAAATTTAATGCCTATCAATACAGGAGCAAAAATAGAAATATGGTCTGCAATTACATATTTAATGAAAAATAATATGACATTTCAAATAAATGCACATCATGATCCTTAACCTCATGTTTTGATGAGACATTTTAAAATTTCCTGTGAATCCTCGGAGTCATATGCAATACTTTCAGACCCTTTAATTAAACTGTTGTTCTTCATCTTAAAGTCATCATGATAACTTGAGCCAAGTAATAGATATCACAATAAAATACATACCACATTCCCATACACAGGATTCAGATTGGCAAACCTGGCAGCTTGTTTCTGTGGAGAGGGTCTGTTTATTTCTGGTACTATTTGTCTGTAAATTATCAATATACCATAGATAACATTACAATACAACAGGATTTACAAAATACATATACAGTCCTAAGGCTTTAATTACCAAAGATTTTTTTCAAAGCCATGTTGCACACTTTTTATGCACATGAAAATTGTATTTTGTAAGTATTTCATTTGAACATATTTCAAAAGCATCATGGAAAGTTCAATAAATTTCTTGTAATAACTGTAAACGTAGACATTTATGCGACTTATTTTCCCTACTGACAAAAGACAGCAAAAATTAGTTCCTGTGTATATCTCATAAACAATCAAAAAGTACCAATAGTTTTTAGTGGTTCCCAAAAACTACAAAAATAGATACTCACAAATATGTCCCAGATAAAAAAACTGAAAAAATAGCAACCGTGAAAATTAATACATATAGAATATACAAGTGTGGACCCAAATTGATGTCTCGCCCGTCCCTTCATGGTCCAAAAATAGATGTGAATTCTCAAACTGACAAAATCAGAAAACTTAACATATTTGCTAGACTGTGAAATTAGATTAACTGACAAAAGCAAAACAGCAGACTGTCATGAATCACCAAAAACAAAAATTTCAGTGACCTACCACTGATAGATACTGAAAAACCAAACATGCTCATTAGACATTGAAAATGAGGTCAAGGACTAAAGCCAAACAGCAGGCTGCCATGTTCCATTTAACACAAACCCAAATACCAAATATTATTGACCTTACATTAATAGATACTGGGAAACTTAACATGATCACTGGACCGTGAAATTGAGGTCACAGACAAAAGCCATATAGTAGACTGTCATGTAATATCTAAGACCAACCTACATACCAAATATCATTGACCTATCACTTATAGTTACTAAGAAACTAAACTTAGCACAAGAACTTAACATGTTCATTGGACCATAAAATTAAGGTCACAGACAAAAACCATATAGCAGACTGTTGTGTAGTACTCAAGACCAACCTTTATACCAAATAAAATTGACCTACCACTTATAGTTACTGAGAAAATGACCTAATCACTAAAACTTAACATGCTCACTAGACCGTCAAATTGAGGTCAAGGACAAAAACCATATGACATTCTGTCATGTACTATCTAAGACCAACCTACATACCAAATATCATTGACCTACCACTTATAGTTAATGAGAAACTAAACTTAGCACAAAAACTTAACATGTTAATTTGACCGTGAAATTGAGGTAATAGACAAAAACCATATAGCAGACTGTCATGTACTACTCAAGACCAACCTATATACCAAATATCATTGACCTACCACTTATAGTTACTAAGAAAATGACCTAATCACAAATACTTAACATGCTCACTAGACCGTGAAATTGAGGTCAAGGACAAAAGCCATATGACAGACTGTCATGTACTACCTAAGACCAACCTACATACCAAATATTATTGACCTACCACTTATAGTTACTGAAAAACTAAACTAAGCACAAAAACTTAACATGTTCATTGGACCGTGAAATTGAGGTCACAGACAATCAAAGTGCTGATAGCACAAATGGAACGATTGGACCCTATGTTTCTTTAAAACAATATTTACAAATTATGCGTATCAAACAGAATCCAGTCAAAGTTTGTTTTACTATCCCAACCAATGTTTGGTCTACTTAGAACTAACTCTACTGCAGGAAAAAATTTATGAAATGTATTATGTGTTAATTAATTCAGATGTAGAAGACTATTAAATGTGTTTAAATATACTGTGTGTTAAACTACTAATGCCATTTTGTTCCATACTAGGAAACTCATAATTTAAAATACATATAAATGAGTACCAACTTGGGACTAGTGTGACCACAGGTCTTAGGTTGCAACGATTTAAAAACAAAATCAAAAATCAAGACAACAATAGTACTAGTATGTTCCTAATTAGACACAAGAATTGATTATTCAATATTCAGCGAATTCAACAAAATATTGAAATCTGGTTCTACTGTTAATTTTAATTAAAGTCTTTCATTACTATAATTGTTAGATTAAACAATTTTGATTGAAAAATAACATATCAAACAATATAAAATACCACCAATTTCGCAACCCGTTTTTACAGTGTTAGAACATAAAATAGATACATATAGTTATTGTTATTTGTGGGAAAATATCACTCTGGCATTTCACCCATAAAAGCTGCATGCGAAGTTTTTCTCTACAAAGATCAAACATTTATCCCATCCAGTTTGAACCGCAGAATGTGTTGCACTTTAACTGATGCCTGAATACATTGCAAAGAAAGCTGTCTTTCAGAGCAACCAATAATTTAGATTTGCAAGGTATTCAAAATAAATGAAGTCATCTGCAAGGTTAGACAAGTTACACTGTCTTAAAATTTTCAAATAAAGCACCTATCTTTCAGCCACCTTATGTACAAAATCAAACAAACAATCAAAGCATGGAATGCTGTTAAGGCAGGTTGCTGGGTATTCCAGAAGTTCTGTAATTATTACTGTTTTGCTGAAATCTTGACATTTAATTTTTTCAATAATTAAAATCCGAAATTTTCCTTCCCGGTTTAGGTTGTCTTTTCAGTTTTTATATGGGATGTTGGCAATTTATTTAAAACTCTATTTATTTACATTTCATTGTCTTGCTCCTCTTTGTTGGTATACGCACATGTAAGTATTCCAAAGTATAAGCCCGAGTACAAGTGTAACACTCGGTGGCTTAATTAATGTTGATATTTCCAATTTTGTCACTTCCTCTGTCAAGTCATCTAGTTCTTAAGTTTCATTATTTATGCATATGATTAAATAACTCAATAACGAAGTCACTGTAAATTTACTATCTACATATGGGCATTTCGACAACTTATGTCTCATCAGTGCAAGCTACTGAGAATGGTAGGTTGTGCTCAGCTACAAATAACAAAACACCGAAGTTACTGTGAATAATGTAAACAGAATTTCAGCATTTTGAGTCTGAAGTCGAGCACTACGTTTGTGTCCCTCTGTTTCTCTATGGCAAACAACGTCATTTCATCCTCCGTGCACTAAGGCAAAGGTTATGCCACACAACAGAAACACTGCGTGTATATATTTATCACTCTTGCTCAAAAAGTCCATCTCTTTTATCCAATTATTTCGGAATTTTGAATTGTATCTACCCTTTTCGCGGAGGCAACGCCATTTTGTCGATCATTCCGATTCTTTTCATACAAAGTAGTCTCCTTAATGTAAGAGTCTGGTTGAAACAGACTTTTTTCAAGATGGCTTTACCCGACAGCTAAAAGGCAGAGAACCTGCCTTAAAAATCAATCAAAAAGAAAAAAAAACAAAAAACTAAACAAACTAAAAAATAAGTAAAAACGGTTTGTCTTTTATTAGAAGAGCAGAATTTAAAATCAGCAGGCAGTACTAGTGATGAGAAAATTGTCCTATTTTTTGTCTTTAAAAATCAGTCAAAATAAAACAAATCTTGAGGTAGATAGACACTGTTGCGCTGTGCAATTCAATCGCGCATTAGAAAAATAAAGAGTCGGATACCGGGTAGGTTTGATTTTCAAACGGAACAGTAATTTGACAGCTTTCCTTTGTGACGTCATAATTGAATGACAGACGTAAAACGTCATATTTCATTTACTTTGCCGCTAATTAACTCCCTTTTCCCGTAAATAATGTTTTATCTGAAAACTTTGTAAAATATCTCCATTAAAAGCATGGCGACATATATATTTTTTAATGCTAATCAATAAATTTCATCATAAACTATCTGTTCACAAATAACATCAAATTCTCATGGATAAAAAGTTCATTTCTATTAAGCTAAAAATTGCCTTTCCATATTTTCCCCGTGCATTCTTTGTACATTTAGGTGAAAAAAAATGGCTACAAATGAGCAAACTTTGACCTCAATTCTAGAAAAAGCAAGCATGGTGACCCATACTTTTTATTACAGATCTAGGGTAAGTATGATTGGTTCTTCAATTGTGCGGACTTACAACAAAATCACATGGATATGAATGATAGTGTCTATCTACCTTAAAAGGAAGAAAAATAGAAACAAATACTAATAGTTGTCTTTTAATAGTTGAGCAGAAGTTTTAGTCATCGGGTAATTGCTTTTGATTAAGAAACTTTTTATTTTTCAATCTTTATTATAATTTTCAAATCAGTAACTGCACAAGTGATTGTTTACACAGATATGACCCTTATTGATACCCCAATCCACAATCTATTTATAGACTAAGTAAACGGACGTAAACAGTTGACTGAATATACACATTGCTGTGTTGAAAATATGCATTTCTCTGTTTAATTCTAAGCAGAAAGTCAAAATCATTCTGCCAGTTTTAATCACTGCATTTGTGATGTTTAATAATTAATGTGTATATAAGTTAAGAAGTAATGTATTCAGCTGGTCTGCCAACACGTGTCGAAAGGAAGCAATCAACCATGTAAAATAAATGACCGATAATTGACCACTTGTTTATAAAATCAACAACAGACTGTCACACACATTCAGTTTTAACAATCTTTATTACTGAGATAGGTATACATCACTTTCAAATTAATTACGGTAATCAAGTTATTACAATATTCCCGTCCAGTGGTATGCAATTTATATTCACCTGTTGATATGCCAACAAATAAATTACTCCATGAAAAACCGGAAATGAATTTTGAACTATATTCCAGCGAATGAAATACAAAAACCATATAGTTGACTGTCATGTACTACTCAAGACCAACCTATATACCAAATATCATTGACCTATCACTTATAGTTACTAAGAAAATGACCTAATCACAAAAACTTAACATGAAAGTTTACGCTGCCGCCGTCATACCTTGTACGCATATGTCTCGCTTTCAGCGCCTTTCGTCGCGGGCGAGACAATAATTTTTATTTAGCAACAAAAACTGGCTAAATTACTTAGGAATTCAATGCAATATTTTGTAGTTTTATTGGAGTGTAAAAGCGTGGACCGTTGCACATTTTGAATGAAAAGCGCAAGTGCTTCATGTGAAAAATGTGCTATGGTCCACGCTATTACACGACAATAAAACTACAAAATATTGCATTCAATACATATAATTACATTCCGTAAATGGAATACAAATCTTCAAGCTAGATAACTTAACAAAATTCGCGGATAATGCACCATTTCTAGTTCAGATTACTCCGCTGTCTTTGTTTACTTTAGTTGTAGTTAAGGAGTTGCATGCTGCTGTAGTTTTACTTACTGATAAAACACAGTTACGGAAATGATCGGAAATACTTGTAACCAATCAAATACAGGGATTTCCATATGAAGCAGAATGAATGTAATAATATACATACATGATTTTTTTAGGTCTTCCTATATTAAGCCAGACAACTATTACATAGATTTTCTGTCTATATAACATAAATCTTCCCTTACTTTATTTTTTTTAGGTCTGCCAATCTAACCTTGGTTTTGGTTTATATTATGTACAATTATATCTGACCTTCATCAGTTTTTTTTAAGGTCTGCCTATATTAAGTCTGACATATCTTACCTTGGTTTTGGTTTATTAGATCTGTCTATATTAGGTCTTGCAATGGTTCCTGCTTTTTCTTCATCTTCCATCATCTTTGCAATGTTTGGTGATGAGTTAGATCTCGTCAACCCTCGTTTTAATTTAGATGGTTCATCTTTCAATTTTGTGGTATATCTATCTGATACTGTGAAAAAACAAGAAAACAAGAGACACAAGTTAGCGAAAATGGCCAAACGCAAACACTAAATTTATAATAACTTCAGTATTTTGTTATTTATCAAAAATAAAGATACAGTGAAACCTGTCTAAACTGAACCCTGATTAAACCGAAAACCTGTCTAAACCAAACACAATTTGAAGACCCTTTCTATAAATTTCTTTATATTTTGAACTTGTGTAAACCGAACACCTGTCTATACCGAACAAAATCTTCAGTCCCAGAGGGGTCGGTTTAGACAGGTTTCATTGTATATGTATATAATCAAATCATCTTAAGATTGGATATAAATGGACAAATGCACCTACAGAGAAATCAAGTTGTATGGTAATTATAACTCTCCTGCAAATTAAAGCATAAATAAACAGAAATAAATGTTTACCTGAAAATTCAGCAGCTCTGACTTACCGTATAGCGGGTTATTTTACGAGGGGTTTTTATCTTTGCCTATTTTCGCGTATGGACTAAAATCGTGAAAATAAATACGCGAACATTTTATGTATTCTTAAGCTATATATAAAAGCACCTTTGATAATCCGCGAAAATTTAAACACTTTAATTTTTGGCATACTTTTCCTGCTGTAATCCACAAAATTTTTGATCCACGAAAATAACCCCCTATTCGGTAATATTTTCTCGATGCTTGTGAATATCAGAGACAACCATGCAAGCCATAAACAAATGAATCACCAATTTCTGAAATTCATGCATATTGTTGCATGAAACCTGTTTGTTTTGTAACTGTATTATCTCATTCTAAGCCCCATCAAATTTTATGAATAAAGTTGTCACAAAATAAATGGGAGACAACTTACCTGGTAAAGTCTGTGGAGGCTCCCATTGCGTAGTTCCTTTATTATGATTGATGTAGTAATATCGGTGTGTTACGCCATCCAACCGTTTTTCCCATCCAGTCGGTAAATTTGGTGATGGTATTGTTTTAATCTTTGGACTTTCAGCTGAAATATAAAATTACGATAATAATGTGACAAATGTCAACATCCTATTTTTTATTCAGAATTGATATCATAACATAAATATTTGGGAATATTATCCAGAGTAGAATTCTATATTACACAAGCTTGCAAGTGCAATATACATTCTAAGAGAGATAATATTCCATAACCCTTTTATTGTATAGCAAAGATAAAATATCTGTTAATAAGGTGATTTTTGTAGTCAATGACGTCATGAATTTTAAGTCATATTGTACTAGTGCAATATGGAAATTTATTGCATACTTACATTTGGTTGTATTCTTAGGGAAATATTATACTGCTATTCAATAAACATTTCATAATCAAACTAAATTTAATTACTGATTAATAATTTAATAACAAGCAATAAATACAACAAAAAGACATTTTAAAATAAAAATTAAAATTATTTTCCATATGTAAATTGTTTGTAATATTATGACAGATAGGTGAGTGAGAGAATGTATAAGAGTTGATTCAAAATAATATTGTAGTTTGTTTTCAAGTATATTATCATAAAAATATAATAGTCATATGTATGTTTATATGTATATTTATTCAAATTCCCAGCAACACCCTGGTCAGGTGGTATTGTGTGGGTTTTTGTAAAACCCCGACTATTAAATAAAAAAATAAAAAAAAAAATTTAATTACTGTTCTACGATCTCTACAGTAAACCAGGAAATGTTTTTGTCTGCCCTTTTTTTTCGGACTTTCAGAATAATTTTCAATTTGTGCAGTCCTGAATTTCGTGGTAATGCTACTACATCACCCAATTCCATCAAAATATTCACAACACTTTTATTTTCGCTTTTCATCATTCACTAAATTTATCAAAATAAATCTGCAATGAAAATATCCCTGTTTACAAAATTTGTTTTGCCTGTTTATTCATTCTCTTATCTGGACATCCAGGCACTGAACATAATTAGGCAGTGAAAAGATAAGTATTTTACTATATATATGTGTAACTTCATCTTTCATTAATTCACCCATTTTTGGAAATACATGTATATTAATGAAACTTAAAATATACATTTAAAACGTCAATATTAATGTCATATCCAAATTTCAAGATCATACATGTAGTTATTGTAACAATGAAGATATTACAATTTAAAAATCTGATTTTTTATGAAGATCATATAGGTAAACGTCGATTGATTCACTTTGCTATATTGGGGTGTAAGATTAAAATCCCCCGATCTGATTAGTCAATCTAGTAATGTGATGTCAAGTTGTATAAGAAAATACTGCAATGTCTTTGTATTTTCTTATTTTAGAATTTTTCCTCTGCTGCCTTTCTGCTTCGGTAATTGTTTGCTGATAACATTTGTGTTAAGACTATGTACTGCAACTGCATACCAAATATCAATGAGGGTATAACCCCTCACCCCGACCCCTTGAGTCCAGAGTATACCAAAAGTTTGAGGAGAATTCCAAAGTCTATTTCTTTATTTTTTAAATTTTTTTAAAGTTGAGGTACAAGTCCAAAATACTATGACTACGGACTCAAGTGGTCAAGTCCAAAGTATGCTGAAAATAAGGCTCAAGTCCCGAGTCCAAAAAGGGGGCTATACCCTAATCAATGGGCTACCATAGGTGATTGACATTCAACACACAAGATAAAACTTGAAAAATTGTGGCTGCCAATGTCATTGCTAACAGCCACCGCCATAATAACCATACCTAAGTCTCACCTTTTTAGACTTTTGTCAAAGGTTCAACAAAAATTAGAATCAAAGTCAAATGTTGACAGAACTAAAAGTTACAGAAATTTTGTATTTCTTTGTTAACTACATACCATGTATAAGTTTGAGTTTCTCTTCAGCTTCCTTCCTAGCCTGTTCAGCTCTTGTCTTCTCCTCCAACTCTTTAGCTAGTCTTTTATTTTCTTCTTCTTTTTCCCTACTTTCTTTTTCCATCTGATCCCTTATCTTTCTCTCTAAAGCTTCTTTTTCTTGTCTCTCTCTAGTAAGACGGTCCTCTTCTTGTCTTTTTAAAGCATCTTCTTTTTCCTTTTGTTTCCTTTCTTCTTCGAGTTTTCTTAAAACCTCATCCCTTTCTTGTTTTTCCTTCTGCCGTTTTTCTTCTTCTTCTTGCCTCTTTTTGGTCTCCATTTTCTTCCTTTCCTCCTCCAATTCCTTAAAAATAAGTATATATATTCATACAAATAAGTATTTAACAGGTTGTTTATAACAAGAGCTGACTCCAAATGGCAGCCAGATTTTCCCCCTTGGTCACTGAACTCTGAGTTAATGTACTTATGAAGTAATCCTCCATGAAAAGTGAAAGTAACATTATCTCCCCTTCCTGGTTTCAGATAATAATTACATGCCTTCATGCACATCTCAATAAAGTGTTCGTCCTTTGTGTAAAGTTTCATTCAAATCCTTCCAGAGGTTTAAGAGGACTTGCAAGGTAATCCATGAAGGAGAAATCAATGAAAGTCAAAGTCAAAATTATCTCCCCTCCCTGATTTCGGATAATATTTATATTCCTTCATGCGCATTTTCATATAATGTCCTTCCTTTTTATTGATTTTCATTGAAATCCTTCCAGTGGTTTTAAGAGAAGTTGCACTTACAAGAAGTGTGGACAGAGGGACGGAAGGATGGAGAGACCAACAGACAGAGCGATTCCTATATACACCCCTAAACTTCATTTGTGGGGTATAATAAACCATTCTAATTGACATTGGGCTATATCAAGTAAATAATTATACATGTACATTATTTCGATTTTGCATTGCCTATCATCCATTACATTCCTTTAACAAATGTCTAGAGGACAAGTTAACACCAAAGAATAAGGTTTTAATATTAACATCGATAACAATTTTATGTAATTACTGTAAAAGGAGATATTTTTTGCGTGGTTTAAATTTCATGATTTTGATTCCTAAACCCATTCACAAGGTTTTATTTTCACAATTTTCCCTTATGCTTCGTGACATATGTGATGAAAACAAATTTATGACAGGGGAAATTTTCACCCATATATGCCAATCTAGAAATTACCGAAAATAAAGCCTTGCGAAAATTTCCTCTTTTACAGTATCTAAAAACAAATGTTACAAATCTAGTCTCTGGCAAGGTTTCTTTTGTTACACACCTGTTGTTTTTGTATCTCCCTCGTCTTTCTTTGTTCCTCTATCCTTGTCTTTAATTCTCTTTGTTTCATTTCATGCTCCCTAATTTCGTCCTCTTCCCTCAGACGTCTAGCTGTCTCCTCTGCCTGTTTCACTTCGAAATCTTTCTTTTCTTGTTCCAATTTTACCCTGGCTCTGGCTTGTTCCAGTTCTTCTCTCTGAACATAAAATATGAAAGAAAAGACTTAATACATGTACAGTGAAACCTGTCTAAACCGAACCCTGACAAAACCGAAAACCTGTCTAAACCAAACAAAATGTGAAGACCCTTTCTATCAATTTCTTTATGTTTTGAACCAGTGTAAACTGAACACCTGTCTAAACCGAACAAAATCTTCAGTCCCAAAGGGGTTCGATTTAGACAGGTTTCACTGTATTAGCTTTGAGACTGTATAGATTAATAGCTTGTTACATGAATGCAGATCAAAGATCGGGGTGTCTTTCATGAATATAATAAATTCTATCAGTTACCTACGTTTATACCAGTAGGCATTGAGATTGTACCGCCCTGAAGCACTTCTGTGCAGGCTGAGGCATAGCCGAAGGCTGTAAAGTAGTGCTGAAGGGTGGTACAATCTCAATGCCTACAGTAGAAACATAAGTAACGGATTTATCCCCATCTTTGCCTTTTATTGCATCGAAAAAGCAAATCAGTGGAAGTTAATACACTGTATGTACGAAATTTTAATGTCATCTGTGTTGAGCAAAAAAACAAGTATGATAAATACGCAGAAAATGCCCCACTTTCCATGTCAAGACGATAAACAAGTTACTGTGGAAGTACTTTTATTCGTGGACATCAATTTTCATGGTTTTCATAAACATCACTATTTCGTGGGTACTTGAATTCGTGGTTTAAAATTTTATGCCTTAAAACTTTAGGGATAAAATGCAGTTTGTTGGGAAGTTAATTTCGTGGTTTTAGCGAACCACGAAATCCACGAAAATTGGAACCCCACGAACAAAAGTACTTTCACAGTATCTGAATTTTGAAAGCTGAAATATTGTAAAATATCATCCCGCTCCCCAGAATATGAAGCTTGGGGCTCGTTCGCTGCACTCACTAGCCACTGTGCTTCATATTCTGGCTCACAGGATGATATTTCACGATATACAGATGTCAAAATCCAGATAACATATACTTATCACAAAGGAATTACATGGTACTTGTGCTAGCAACAGTCTTAACAACGAGACGGATGCATGGCTTTTATACCAACAGGATATCATCCAATCAAAAGCCAGCATTCACCACAAGCCAGGGATAATGTCTTTTCTCCAGTGGAGTGCAGCAATACAAGAGAATAAGACAGAATTTCTTACATGAGTGAAAGATATTCTGATCTTAGATTTTGATTGAATAAAAGTAGCAATTTCTTCCGTAAAATACAACAACAAAAATCTTGAAACCTACACTGTGCAAGTAACGTCATTGCCATTTGAGTGTACCTTGCATTGTAACGTCCCGTATTTTATGACATTTAGTCATGGTTATGATTATTGTATCACACAAATGAGCACTTATCAGTGATTTTGTAAGTCTTTTTTACTACCTTATAAAAGCTGTTTCCCCTGGGACTTGTTCCCAAATTTAACCACAGCTACCTTTTTTTGTTCTCAATTGCATTGAAAAATTCCCAAAAGGAGTGAAATCGCATATTAGATTCCTCCATATCAAAAACTGTTCTGTTATTGGTATTAAATATATTTTTTTACATGCATATCTTAAAGTGTCCCTACAATGAATCCAACCTTGAAAACCATTTATGGTGGCATGGAATGATTTTACAGTATTTAATGTTTGAAATAAATTTCCCAATTTATCGAAAATTGTGCTATATTTTTCCAATCAAAAAGGCACAGGCAGTTTTTAAAAAAGGCAACAAAATCACTGCTTTGGTTGGTCATTTACCCGTGGGAGATGAAGTCGTGCACATCGATCTCACATGGGTCTTACACTGTAAACCATCATTTACGGAAGAATTATAAATCTTTTTATTCATAAGTGATTTTTCATTATTTAAACATGTGTATGTTCAGGATGAATTGCTGTGGTATAAAAACCATGAATTCTAATGAAATTATGTTGAAATGATCAATTTACTTAAAAGGTATCAAAATTGTCTGGTACTGAAATTCATATTTTGCTATCAGATCCAAAAGCAACATGATAGAGCAGACTCAAACCAAATCTCCAGTAAGTAAAAAATTGATTTAAAATGTTCTATCTATAAATATATTAATGTTACTCTTTTCTTTTTATGTCCTATAAATTATTGATATATATGTATAATTTAGCAGCTTGGACAATATGGGACTTTTGAATTTTGTTCACTCTGGAAAAAGTTCTATTAAATTTCATATGAAAAAAAATCAACATATCAAAACACTGCCTGACTTTTAGCTGGAATACTACTTAATTACAAACAAATTGCACTTTTATTAATATTTTTTCATGATTTTCACTATTTAAAGAACTTTTGAAACGAACATATATATTATGTAAACTTTTTTCATTTACAAATACAATTTTCATAAACCACAAAATGTTTTTATCCTACATGAAAACTATTAATATATATCTAAAGAATTTTTTTAACACATCATTCAATCATTCAAGCCTTTGATTAAATATGAAATCCTACTATATGTGTATAAGACAACCAAAAAAATCATCAAAAATATGAAATAGTCACTAGAGACAGTAATATTTCTATCAAATATGCTCGCTAAAGGTTGCATGTTGAAAATCAATATTTTACATGCTCTTATGAAGAAATATTTCCAAATTATTCCTACCTGAATTGATCTAACCCTGCCGAATGTACATTTTGTGTAACTGTGCAATTAAAACATATCAAAATTATTGTGATATTCTATATACTATAAACCAGCTTCTTTTGCTTTTTTATTATTTCTTCCTGATGATGGCATGAAAACACCATAACGAGTCAATCATTAAACTTTCTTGAACATGTTGTAGTCCACACATACAGTTAAAATTTGTTTTAATGTAAATGCAGGGTGTTTCTAAGCCAGCATCTACCAGTATTTACTGAATACCTCTTTTTCTTCCTCTAGTCTTTTTCTTTCTTCTTCTTTATTCTTTCTTTCCTTTCTCAGTTTCTCAACCTCTTCTTGTCTCCTTATTTTCTCTTCTTCAATTTTCAACATCTCTTGTTTTCTGTATGAAAAACCGGGATAAAATTGACTCACATTTGAAAGGAAACTGTCCATGGGAGAAAATGCCATGAATATTTATGCCCAGATCATCAAAACAGTCAAAATTGTTTTAATTGTCAGCATCAATTAACCATTGACTTATTTCAGCATTGTGGGTAAATATGAAACAGTACTTTGATTGCCTCATAGCACAATGAACCTGTATCAAGAATTGATTGATTGTATTTCAAAATTTTAGAATTAATCCACAATTTTCATTGACTACAATTAAGCTTTATTGCAGGTTATGATCGATTATGAATACATGTACTTTTAAATTAATTAAAAATTAAAAATACATATGCTGCAAATTATATACAATATTTTTAGTGCAAAAAACATGAGCTGAAGTGCCGGCATACTAATTTAAACTAAGGGGGAGGTGAATTGATGACAATGACAATTTATAACATATAATTCTATCAGAACATATTTTCCCGAATAATAATCTCTAATAAAGATTTGAAGAGCCATTAACAACTGGAAACCAAATTTAGGTTTTGGTTCTTTAGTGAATAACAAAGCAAAAAGTCAGAAACAATGGCTATGTAGCAAAATACAACATGTAACTGCAATTATTGAAGGTCATATCTTAATAACATAAAAGCACACATGAAATGTTTTCACAATTTGCATTAATAAAACTTCAAAGCATGAAAATTTTACTAACATTTCAAAAATAGATGACTCATCAATAATTCTGGAATTTACAGTTTAAGTACAAGGTTTATTATTTGTATTGTCTCTGTTCTTTGTTTTGTCGCAGACATTTAACGGGTATCTAATTATTCAGAAAAGTAGGTCTAGTAGTTTGGGTGAAAGTATAAAAAGTGTCAAAATCCAGACATAAGGAAAACTTCATCTTATTCACGTGAAGGAAATCATCGAGACATAAATACGATAAAACGGAGAAATCAAGTGAAGTCAGAAAACCTTTCTTCTTGAAGCAGATACAAATTCTTATTTAACAGTTGTGTTTTTTTTTGCTTCCATCAGTTTACTATACATTATATAAATAACATACAGTGGAGGGCAGATTGTTACTCCTAGAAAACATGATCAACTGATGCCAAGCAGAGGTTGACAATTTTTTTATGAGAGTTGACAATCGGTTCTGTCACCCTTCCAGCTAAATGTTATCTATTTCATTGTACTGAATTTTTTTTAAATTTTCAATCATTACTGAAAATCATTGAACCACGAACACAGAGTAACAGTAGAAAATTGTCATCCGATCAATGCCATATGATCATTTCTAAAATTGTCACCCTGACCGCTTTACTGTATAAAAATCTTAAATATGAAAGATTGAACTAGAGGTACTGCTGAATGCAGGAGGGCCCCGCAATAGGCAGTCACTTCCTTTGTACCAAATTATCAACATTTGTTTATGAAAATATTAAAAATAAAAAGTTAAAAAGTATCGGCAGGAAGTAGTGGCATGGCAAACCTGAATTAAAATTTTTCTTATAATGTGCATGTCTAGATTAGGAGAAAAACATATTCTGCAAATTTGGTTAAGAATATGAATTACAGTTTTAAGGACTTGCAGATTAACAATCTGATTTAACATATGAGCTTAGTGGCTTGGCAGACCTCTAGAATCGGTAAAAAAAAATCTAAGTATAATGTGCATAACCAGACCTGATATACAACATATACTGAAAATTAGGTTGGAATCTGACAGACAGTTGTGAAGGAGTCGAAGATTAAAAAACCCAATTAACAAATGAGCTATTTTGGCTCTGTTAACCTCTTAAATCTGTAAAATCCAAATTTTAAATATTGGGTGCACAACTATATCAAGTAATCAATGTATTCTGAAAGGCTGGTTGGAATATGATTTACAGTTTTGAAGGAGTTCCACATAAACAAACAGAATTAACAAATGAGCTATTCTGGCTCAGTGAACCTCTAAAACTGCAAAATCAAAATTTTAAGTATCACATGCACAACTACACCAGGTAAACAACATATCCCGCAAGTTTGGTTGGAATCTGACTTATAGTTGTGATGGAATTGGGGATTAACAAACCAGATTATCAAATGAGCAATTTTGGCTCTGTGAACCTCTAAAATCTGTAAAACCAAATTCTATATATAAGGTGCATAACTACATCAGGTGAACAATCTATCCTGAAAGTTTTGTTGGAATCGGATTGGCAAATTTGAAGGAGTTGCGGATTCAAAACAGACAGACTCACAAATGAGCAATTTTGGCTCTGTGAACCTCTAAAATCTGTAAAATCAAAATTCTAAGTATCAGGTGCACAACTACAAATGGTGAACAACTTATCCTGAAAGTTTCGTTAGAATCTGACCAGCAGTTTTGAAGGAGTTGTGGATTCAAAACCAACAGACTCGCAAATGAGCAATTTTGGCTCTGTTAACCTCTAAAATCTGCAAAATCAAACTTCTAAGTATCAGGTGCACATCTACACCAGTTAAACAACATATCCTGAAAGTTTGGTAGGAATCGGACAAGTGGTTTTGAAGGAGTTGTGGATTCAAAAACTGTCGGCCCGACGCAGGAAGACGACGTAAGACGACGGATAGTAATCCCTATGTGTCATACATGTGATAGGTCTCTGGAGCCAATGCAGGAGATAGCCTTGATTTTCAGGGAGATTAGCCATTTTTTCAGGTGAAATCAGGGAGATTTTTTATCGCCATATTTTCAACATATAATATATATACTGCCAGGGATTAAGCTAAGATTTTGAGACCATTAGTCACTTTTGGGTATCAGTTTCGCAGGGCAATGTGTACTATGAAGAATTTACTTTTATGATTTATAATTTTTATGTATTTGTTTGTTTTTTTTTTCTAATGCACATCATTGTTCCAGATTAAGATTTAGGCCATTAGTGGTACTAAATGGTTCCATTTAATGCTCAGTTGATGTTAAAAAATCTCTTTTATCTGCATTATGCACTTGAGAAAGATTTTGTTAGCACTCATCAACACAGCATTTTAATTATTTATTATCTTGGTTTTACTTTCTACTAATTTGTAATTTTAAAGAAATTATTTTGCAAAATATTAAACAAATGTTGTTTACAAACACTTTTTTAGCTAAAATAGTGGTAAAATAAAAATTTTTGTTCTATTGATAAGGCAAATATCAGCAAAAGTTCAATTCTAAAAAATAAATTCATGGAAATGAAAAGATAATTTTTAAGGGGGAAATAACCCAACTTTAAAAGAAAAATGATCTGTAAAAAAAAATCAGTGTATTCAAAGGGAAAATTTGACCTGTTAATTATGAAAAATTTGCTGAAAGAAAGATTTTAATGTTAAAAGAATTAATAATTTTAAATAATTGATAGTTAATTGCCATACAGGTAAGCAGGTTATCATTGATTGACCGGTAATTAGTGATACCATGCCCGGGAACACAGGTAAACAAATCACCGATGGCGTTTGTTTACAACTGACCTAATCCTTTAATTAGCATTACAGGTGTAATTAAAGTGTCAGTTTGGACAATTAGATTACAGTGACAAAGATTATGAGCAGTCATGTGACTATAGGCTAATAATATCACTTGGGAATACTCCTAAATGGCGATTTCGTACACATTTTTTTAATTTTGACTGGAAGCCGATTTTCCGGGAGATATTTCTGGAATTCCGGGAGTTTGAAGAAGCCCTTGAAAATCCGGGAGATTTCCATGCTCCCGTCGGGAGATCACATGTATGATGTGTCGACTCTGTTTACAGCAGGCGACACAAAAAAGCTTAAACGATACATCTCATCATCATAAAGCTTTACACCAAATATCAAATCATTCCCAGTTGTAGAGGCCAAGAAAACTTTGACAAAAATTTTCATCCATAGAGTGGTACAATAAAAAGTTAAAGTATCGGCAAACAGGAAATAGTAGCATGGTAAACCTGAAAATTGCTTACACGATACAAATAATTATCATGAAGCTTTTAGCCAAATATCAAATTATTCCCAGTAGTATAAGCCAAGAAAACTTTGACGAAAATTTTCATCAATAGAGTGGTATAATAAAAAGTTAAAGTAGTGGCACGGCAAACCTGAAAATTGCTTACACGATACAAATCATCATCTTTAAGCTTCAGACCAAATATGAAATCATTCCCACATGTAGAAGCCCAGAAAACTTTGACAAAAATTTTTCATCCATAGAGTGGTATAACAAGATGGGAGCAGTCGGAAACGACAGCTAATCCCCTCGCCTGTAGCAATTAAATTTCCAAATTCAGTCAAGTTTCAAAAAACTTAATTCTCAAAAGCAGCATCACTCTCCGTAAGGCATCCACTGACCTAAGAGGATTGATGTAGTATCTCAGATATGAACCTTAACACAGACTATAGCCCGAGTCATTGAAGCATAAAATGTAGGTCTGGGTGACCAAATTATCATCTAAACCAGCATCACTCTCCAAAATACATCTGCTAACCTAACATGATTGATGTGTCACAAGTAGTTTCTCAGATATGTACCTTAACACAAACTTTAACCTGAGTCATTGAAGCATAAAATGTAGGTCAGAGTGACCCATTTATCATCTTAAGCAGCATCACTCTCCAAGACACATCCACTGACTAAAGATGATTGATTTGCCACATGTAGTTTCTCAGATATGAATCTTTAATGCAAACTTTAACCTGAGTAACTGATGAATAAAATGTAGGTCAGAATGACCCAATTATCATCAGAAGCAGCATCACTCTCCAAGACAATTCTAGTAACCAAAGATGATTGATGTGCCACATGTAGTTTCTCAGATATGAACCTTAACGCAAACTTTAACCTGAGTAACTGAAGCGTAAAATTTAGGTCAGAGTGACCCAATTATGATCTGAAGCAGCATCACTCTCCAAGATGCATCCACTGACCAAAGATGATTGATGTGCCACATGTAGTTTCTCAGATATGAAACTTAACGCAAACTTAAACCTGAGTCACTGAAGAGTAAAATGTAGGTCAGAGTGACCCATTTATCATCTGAAGCACATCACTCTTAAAGACACATTCACTGACCAAAGATGATTGATGTGCCACTTGTAGTTTCTCAGATATGAACCTTAACGCAAACTTTAACCTGCAGTGGGACGAACGGACAGACACTCGGACGGACAGACGGATGGACAGATGGACGGACGGGCGAGATGCTATATCCCCTCCCCAACTCCGTTGGGCGAGGGGATAATAAAAAGTTAAAGTATCGGCAAACAGGAAGTAGTGGTATGGCAAACCTGAAAATTGCTTACACGGTACAACTCATCATCTTAAAGCTTCAGACCAAATATGAAATCATTCCCACATGTAGCAGCCCAGAAAACTTTGACGAAAAATTTTCATCCATAGAGTGGTATAATAAAATGTTAAAGTAATGGCAAATAGGAAGTAGTGGCACGGCAAACCTGAAAACTGCTTACACGATACAACTCATCATCTTAAAGCTTCAGACCAAGTATGAAATCATTCCCACATGTAAAAGCCCAGAAAACTTTGACAAAAATTTTTCATCCATAGAGTGGTATAATAAAAAGTTAAAGTATCGGCAAACAGGAAGTAGTGGTACGGCAAACCTGAAAATTGCTTACACGGTACAACTCATCATCATAAAGCTTCAGACCAAATATGAAATCATTCCCATTTGTAAAAGCCCAGAAAACTTCGACCAAAAAAAATTGTTGACGGACAGACGGACGGACGGACAGTCAAAGTGAAAACTATAGGGCACCTGCATCTTGATGCGGGGCCCTAATAATTATCAAATTATTTTTTTATATTAAAGGAAAAATCATCTTAGGTATAATAATACTTTTTGTCTTCATCTGCTGTTCCTTTATTCATTTCTTCCTGTATATTCCTCTTTTTCCTCATTAAATTAGCTAACTCCTTTGTCTCTTCAGATTTCTTCTGTTCTACAGCCTTCAGTCGCTCTTCTTCATCTTTTAATCTTTCTATCCGTGCTTGCTGTTCCTAGAATGACATATTAAAAGTCACCAATTTATCCAAGGCCCTTAAAGGGAAGGTTGATTACTCCCTTACATTGAATATCAACAATCTACCATCAACCCTTTCGGAGCACATGATTATACCTAAGTTTTAGTAGGGGTTCACACTACTAGTGCCTTAGTTATAAGGCATTCTTTTACATTTTTGTTAATTTGTTTTGTCTCTGTCATGCTGTCTCACTTCATGTTGGATATGAATTGCTGTGATTTTGGATTTTTGATTTTGGGATTCCCCTTTTATCATTTTTGCTTCAGTATTCGTTTGCCAACGTATCTACTTAAACATAGAAATTCAACAATTACAAAGGTTGTCACTTTGTGGTGAGAATACACTGTTACCTGCATTTTCCTTGATTCTACACCATCAAAGATGCAAAGCATAAGCAAGGTTAGATGAACCCACTATATTTGATTCATATATAAACTTATGTAAGCTGATAAGTGGGAAATTCTTATAGGTCAATATGATCCATTTTTGCATCAATGTTGATTTTTGGAATCGTTCTAAGTATGAAAAAGATGCCATAAATTTTTATTTCATAATTAGATATAATGATTATCACAAAATTTTCAATAAATTTCCAAGCAATAAAGTACTTGTCGAATGCATAAAGTGAACAATAAGTGAATTACAGTGTTATTCTATCATGAAATGAATATTTCTGATAATCATAATCTAGGATTAGATATAGATCTTCACATATACTGTGGAAGTACCTTTATTCTTTGTCATTTTTTTCTTTTTTTTTCATGAATATCTCTATCTCCTGGGTACTTAAATTCAAGGTTTTGAGTTATATACATTGTAATTTTCAGGAAAAATGCAATTCATTTGAACCTAATTTAGTGGTTTTAGCAAACCCCAAAATCCATGAAAATTGGATCTTCATAAACAATAGTACTTTCAGTGTTTGAAGGATAAATTTGAGATACATTTTAATGAACTACCTATTTGATGTTAACCAGCAGAGACATAAAACTGATAAAAATGTTGACCAACATCTATTGTGATGTCCATCTACATGTATATACAGTAATAGCACCAGTTGGGACTGAAGATTTTGTTTGGTTTAGACAGGTGTGCAGTTCTACAGGTTCAAATTAAATAGAAATTGATTCAAAGAGTTTTTAAATCATATAGTTGGCATAGTCATATTTCCTGTTTATTCAGGGATCATCGGGGTTCTGTTTTGATAGGTTTCACTGTAATAATTAATTTTATGCAAAAGTTTTTTCCCTTCACATTATATGGCAGGGTGTTAGAGTTGTTAAATAATGTGGAAAAACTTTTATTGATGGACATCACTTTTGGTGGTTTTCATAAATATCACAATTTTGTAGGGACCGGTACTTAAATTTGTGGTTTTGAATTATTTGCATTAAAACTCTAGGGAAAAATGTATTTTGTTTGAAACTTTTGTTTTGTGGTTTTAACTAAACACCAAATCCATCAAATTGGAACCTTTCACAGTACTGGATTTTAAAATGTTTACAGGAATAACACCCTGTGTCTATAACAATTGCTTTTGAGGTTTAACAGATGGATCACTCAAAATTTGACAGTTAGTGCTCTATTCTTCTAAGATTCTTGTTTGTGTGTCAAAAATGCTAAAAAAATCCTGTCTGAGATTCTCACGAAACTTTAGAAGCATGCTACATCTGTATCTGTCTAAACATACCTTTATTATTCTTTCCTTGTCTCTCTGATATCGGGCCATTTCTTCCTCTTTTTCTTTCCTTATTCTGTTTAATTCTTCTTTCTCTTTTTCAAGTTCCCTAGAAAGACTTGTATTAATTTTGTGACCATCTATCTGCTCATTGTTTCTCACTTCTTTTGTCCCAGATATTGAACTTACATTAGGATACACTGACCTAGATAATGAACCTGTATCAGGATAAAGTGACCTTCCTCCTGATGATAGTTCATTAAGTTTGTCATTGTCAGTTTGATTGACAGTTTTAGGCGTGTTTAAGTTTAAGTTTTGTAACACTTTAGGTTTGGTTGATCTGTCAATTTTAGGAAATTTTGCCTGAAGAAGTTGATTGGTCGAATCATTGTTTTGTTGTGATTGGTCAATTATTCCATTAGATTTATTCTGATTGGCTCTTTCTGGAGTAGGTGTCATTGCAAAAGCTTCATCAAAGTCTGGATACTCAAAGTCCACTGAAAGTAAATCAAAAGTACAAATCTGAAATCTTCCAACATCTATAAATTAGTACAAAAGTTTCTTCAGTTTTTGATTAATATTCTGAAGAAGAGGGTTAATGCATTGCTTAATGCATTTTCTAAAACAAAATGTACAAATTACAATCCTAATAATATCTACAAAAACTCTACAAATTAGCAAGGCTTACAAAAAAGATTAAAATGCGCAAAATGTCCAGGCTAAAAAATCCTAATGCAGTATTTTTTTTGTTTAATTGAAAGGTTTTCAACTGTGACTGTTATACAATTGTCACATTTCATCACTTTCATAGAAATGATCTCCATTAAGTGAAATTTTCATCTCATGATAATCTGTTAATAAGAGCAGTGCTGGGGGAACTTCAAAATTTTTGTCATGTTTTGGTCTTTGTGGTGTAATCGTTTTTGTTTTACAAAAACAGGATAACAGCAAACACCTACAATGGCCAGGAACTATAATCACATGCCACAATTTACAAGCAAACTATACCAGAAAAACAATAATGAAAACAAGAGACAAACATAAATAAGGATAGGAACTTGGGATAGCCGGACTTGATACCGGCACTAGCAAAAGCCAGTGGTACCCAAACCTCCCCTTTCTCTATCCCGTTTCCCTATAGTATCATAAACATGCAAATAAAACCCAATACAGCTAGACTACTAACTCAATGACCAAATTTGTCTTCTACTATTTTGCTTATTATTTTTTAAGTACCATTTTTCATTGATTTTTGGGTTACGTTTACCTCTAAATTTAAAACCCAATGAAATATATCAATTTTCCAATTACTAAAAGGGTTTCAAAACAACAATTCAGAAACCAATGATTTTTTGTTGAATATAGAATGTTGGATTTTCCATCAAAAAGTCTTTTTGCAGAAAAGGGTGTGTTTTATATTCCCGCAGCAATAGACTTGACATCTTTTGTTGGTGTTAGTGTGATCGTATTATCTTTGTCAATTTGGAAAAAGTTTGGAAGAGTTCAACATCTTACCCTACCTTCTGACTTTCAATTCATTTAGGAACATTAATTCTATGTTCCATTCATGCTGTCATTGATAAAAACAGAAAATATGTTATTGGAAGCTGCCATGTTTGTTTATGTTGACACAGATTTCTATTGGTAATTTCTAGTGATTGCATATACATTGTATCCCCCTCTAGGGAACAATTTATTATTGATTTTTCTGTTATGAGCTGACATTGTGTACAAATATTTGGATAGTAATTAAGGACAACCTGATGTTCTAGATGATATTGTACCAAAAATTAATCTCTGTTTACCTGGTTATGGTTTTTGTCATTAATAAAGTTTGCTTCACAATTTTACGCATATAGATATATTGCAATTCTCACCCGTTACCGGATTCATATCTCTTACCAATTTAGCATTTCGGGTTATATAATACTCACATGAAGGAGTCAGTGATATTAAATCTGTTTTCGGACGTGATATACTGGAGTTTGTTGTTAACTGTGGAAAATACTTTCATGAAGGAGTCAGTGATATTGAGTCTGTTTTTGGACATGACATACTGGAGTTTGTAGTTAATTGTGGATAATACTTACAATGTACTGGAAGGAGTCAGTAATAAAGAGTCTGTTTTAGGACGTGATATACTGGAGTTTGTAGTTAACTGTGGATAATACTTACATTAAGGAGTCAGTGATATTGAGTCTGTTTTTGGACGTGATATACTGGAGTTTGTAGTTAACTGTGGATAATACTTACATGAAGGAGTAAGTGATATTGAGTCTGTTTTTGGACGTGATATACTGGAGTTTGTAGTTAACTGTGCATAATACTTACATGAAGGAGTCAGTGATATTGAGTCTGTTTTTGGACGTGATATACTGGAGTTTGTAGTTAACTGTGGATAATGCTTACATGAAGGAGTCAGTGATATTGAGTCTGTTTTTGGATGTGATATACTGGAGTTTGTAGTTAACTGTGGATAATATAGTAGCCATTGGTCATATCCTCCTTCCAGTAGTAATGGTTCACTTTTGATTATCACAGAGGAGTCATACTGCAAAAATTATTTCAAATAACATTCTTTTAATTCAACAGCAATAAAGAAAGGGGTTAAGGTCAATAAAATACTTTATTACATACTTAGCTAAGATATGTTCTGTTTTGCATATGAAATATAGCAGGAAGTATAAGTCCATATTATATACCCAATCTGATATGGCCATATCAGACCACCTCGTTTAGAAATATCCATATCAGCCCTGTGATATGGCTATTTCATCCCGGGTGTGATGATAACTCCTGATTGGAAGTATATAATAAACAGATTAAGACATGGCCTTTTCCATATCAGCATGGTTATCATCCCACGACCCATATCAGCCCTCAGCTGGCTCCTCGGGCTGATATGGGAGTCTCGGGATAATAACTGTGCTGATATGGAAAAGGCCATGTACTAATCTCTATTTATGATATGACTATAAATATTAAAGATTCTGATTGGATAAATCAGTATTTTGCTTTCCCTTTAAAAATGTGATGATAACCGCACAATTTAGAACGTTTACATCACTGTTAAACACTTCAATGTGCATCCATAAATAGTAACAAGGAAAATCTTTGTTTTCCACTTTGATGATCACTGCATAATTTAGAATGTGACATTAACATCACTTTTGAACACTATAGCTTGTAACAGGGATCCAGAAATTTTCCCATCCCATTTCGGTCATTTTTGGCGGGGCAAACAATGTGACTGAAAATTTTGACATCGTCTTTACCCTAACCCCCTTTTTTTCAATGATGGTGATTTAAGTTAGGTATTCAAAGCTTTCAGCCTTATATTTTGATGACTGAGGTTAAGAAAGTACTCCATTCAGGTGATAATTCATGTTTATTAACTGAAGTGATGTCTAAATGTCCAAATTCAGTTGACGTTTTTTTCGATGACAAAAATGAAAGTAAACTGGAAATGACACCTGTGTTTGAACAAAATAGGAAACGGCTATGAATATATTGCATTCAAATTAAAATTTTAAAGACTAAGAAAATACAGTGGGAATAAAATATAATTTTATGTACAGTAATATTTGATTTTATCGATCTCCCCATTAATTTTACCTACATGCATGCGTGATAGGTGAGCAAGTAGAAATGAAATTGGCAGTTGTTAAAATATGGGACTTAAAAAGGAAATATCATGTTTGAAGTGAAATGCCCCATTTTAAATGCTTCCCTTGCCTATGATTCAATTAGCAACCCTTTAACTCATCATCAGAAGTGTAATTAATTCGTAATTGGCAATCAACAAAGGTATTACAATCACCTGTTAATCTGATTATAGGTGATGACATGTTTATTTAATAATTACTTGTTGACATATCACATCAAATTTAATTAGTGGTTGGGTGATTCAAGTCAAATTCTACATGCATTGTCTTGTAGAATGTCCGATTTTTCTACATACAAATTGTTTTTAATGTCCGAAAGGTGGAAATTCAATGCGGTCAAAAATTGAGAATTTTGGTCTTCCCGACAAAAAAGTGGCATTTCCGGATCCCTGGCTTATACCCATATATAGTAATGTGGAAAATCCATTTTCCTACAGTGAAACAGTGTCAACACTAAACTGTCAAAATAAGGAAAAGCAAGAAGAAAAATGTTATATTTTTGGAACAATTATTCATATAATAAAAGAATTAATGACTTTCGATTTTGGTTAAAGCCACAATCTAACATCCTGCGAGATCTGATATTCACCTTAGCAGTAAAAGGCTTCAGTAAAGATCACACATCTTGCATTGTTAAACTGTGCTATTAACCTCATCAAAAGTCTGTAATTGTATTACCTAGTAAGAAAGACATGTGTTGCCAAAAAAAAAATGTCAAACAGGATGTGGGCATGCAAGAGATCCAAAATACCGTTACACATTCTAAGTCCTAATACTGATACATTACACAAAATTTCAGAAGGCTTGGATATGTGGATAGTGAAAAAAAATGTGACTGAAATTTTCAAGAAGCAAAAGATATTCAAGTTCAGTCAAACAGGAAGTGGGCATTCAAGAGATCCAAAATTTTCTTACAGTGTATAGGTCCCCATACTGATACTCCATGCCAAATTACAGAAGACTGGAATGTGTGGTTCCAGAGAAAAATGTGACAGATATTTTCATGAAGTGAAAAATATTCTTAGTTCCATCAAACAGGAAGTGGGCATTTGATTGATCCAAAACTCTCTTACACAGTATAGGTCCACATACTGATACTCCATGCCAAATTGCAGAAGGCTGGGATATGTAGTTCCTGAGAAAAATGTGGCAGAAATTTTTGTGACGCTGACACTGAAGCAGACACAAGACGACGGACATTTACCCTATATGTTACCATTGAGTGAAGCCAGGCGACATTGTAATATACATATAATGTACTACTTAGAACATATGATAAAAATAGCAGCATATTAAACAGGCGTACAATAAGACAAATAAGTATACACATGTACCAGTAGTAAGGTTTTGGATGCAGTAAAAAGAAACTCAGTTACAAACAAAGATAACAGTAAACACCTACTATGGCCGAAAACTCCAATCACATGATACCATTCACACATGAACTGCACTAGAAAAACACTAATGAAAAAAGGAGACAAACATATAAATAACTATATGAATTCAAGATGGCCGGACTTGGAACCTGCACTAGCAAAATCCAGCGTTTTGGTTAAATACATGCATGTAGAAACATATATGTAGCAAAGAGGAATCAAAAGTAACAAATCTTCTAAAAACTGACATTGACAACTGTGTCATACCATAATACAACATACATGTACATCCACAAACATTTTACAGCATTCGACAAAGTAATTAATATAAAGAATTCATACACAGCATTCAACATAAACAGTCATTCTTAATACCTCTATATGACCCTTTACTCACTTTAAATAAGGCATCTTTCAAAGTCCTTAATGTGGTCCCTATAGTACAGTCCTCTAACTTGGAACTCCAGTCTAATATTATTATGTGATCCACATTTCCTCTCTGTTGCCATAGAGATTTGGAGTCCTCAGGTAAAGCTTTCTCTATATGTGTTACCGTTGTTCTTTGTGAAAAAAAATAATGAAATTAATAAATAAACAAAAATACAATTAAATAGCTGATTACTAAAACATTTATTTCTTATGTATTTCACGATTTCTTTCAAAATTGTATTATTTTTTTTTTGTTGCAAAATTATCAGCTATTGTGTGAAGTCTAATAATATTTCGCTGTATGCTAATTTTGTGACACTAAAATAGCTGCAAAAGGGGAAAATTAAGTCTATTTCTATGTACATGTACATTTGTATTACTAAAGTGTCTATATAAGCACCTGTGAAATATTTTGCACTGCAGTGTTAGCTTGTAGTTAATGTTGAAAGTGACATTATCTATGCTGTGGTGTAACTCTGTTGTTACTGTCATATGTGACGTTTTTTTATGCGATTTAGTGTAAACTAATGGTTTCTTATGAGAGGGACATTATCCATACTTGGACTGTAATTGTTGTATTTTTTTCATGTTGGCATTTACTAAATATTTTGCTATTTATTTGTTTAGAATGGAAAACTGGGGCTTTGGCATGATGCATGTTTTACCTTACCAGTAAATATGGATGAGGGAAATAAAATATGTATGAAAGCATACATGTAAAGAGGACTCACATCTTCAAACTGTACAAAAAAGTGAATGTGATACAAATCCATGTTTAAATGTAAAAATTACAAGTACAGTATAATTGTATTAAGGATATCATATAGTAAGGTAAGGTTTTTAAAATTTGTACAAGTAATTCAGATTTCTCAGGTTTTATCCATTATTCCTATGTAATATTGTTTGCAACATTACACCTTCAGAAGATAATTCAGGTCGGAAAACAAAAAATATCATTAGATAGTAGATTTCCCTTCCTTGAGAAAGTAACTAATTATGTCTCCATGTTGTCCAAGACAGCCTTTTCCTGCCATTTTTAAAATGTGAATATCTTGAAAAGAGGGTCCATAACATATCAAAATTTTAAGCTGAATTTATTCCTTTACCAATGCCCTTTCCAATATAGAATCAATGAAAAATGATACATTTCTTTATTTCACCTTACCGTATCCTTGTAAGGGGGCACAATTCCAAACTTTATATACATATATAGTTCCGGGAAGGTATCTCCTGAAATATTTGCTTCACATGTCAGATCTACTTACCCAGGAGGGACAATTTCTGCCGGAATATTTATACAACATTTATGATTGATATGTGATTCTTTGAACTCTATTTGTGATCTGGTATCCATTATAATCAGCTGTATATCATCTTCTTGTAACAGTTTATACAGTGCAGTAGGAGTTATTTCCCCTTCTGTTCCCTTGGGTTTTTGTTCTTCTACAAAATAAAAAATTAATCACAATTTTGATTGGATTGTAATTATTATGAAATATTTGTAGAGTTACGGAATATTGCCAGTATATATGAATGCAAGTAAAGAGATAGATTTGTTTTTATAAAAGTCTGAAGAGTTATACATTTTAAGCTTAAGACTGTAAAAATATGACAGCTCTCAATAAGTAGATTTTGGCTCTCTGATTACTGTAAAAGCAGAAATGTTCGTGGGGGATTAAATTTCGTTTATTTCATGGGTAAGACTTACCCACGAAATTAAATCCAAACAAATTTAATTCAAGCAATAGTAATAACTGTATATTATATGAATTCCACGAAAACTTGTCCACAAGAAATAGATTTGAAGATTAAATCCACGAAATTCTATCCCCACGAAAATAATTGATTATACAGTATTTATTGTGAGTTTGTATTTCTTCCCTGTCTTGAAGATCTTTAACTGGTCCTATAAATCGCATGCGGAAAATCATTTAACTGAAATTAACACTGTACCGAATATCATAAGCAGATAGTGGTGATTTAACATGTTCCCCCAGTGAAATAAATGATGTATTATCACCGGTAAAATAAAAGTTTTCTAGTCACTCTAGGAAGTGACTACACAATACTGTTGTTAACGTAGTTGTTATGTAAATGTCTTGCTGAATTGACATAAAAAAAATAATCAGTATTATAGTTGCATATGACATTTTGGTAGATTTTTAAAAATCTATATACAAAGCATTACTAATCTGAAACATGATCATCGAAAATATTCATCTTGTGACTAAAAAACAACACACTAGTAACTCTGTATTTCATTATTTATAGTTAAAATCTATAGTTTAAATCAAAATAGTTAAAAATGCAGTGAATGTTATTAAAAAATTACCAAAATGAGTAAAAAAAAACAACAAAATAATATATACAACTTGTCTTCAGGGGTTAAAAAAAATAGGATGAGAGGAGATGAAAATCAAATTAATATGGCTTTAAAGGTCATTATATATTGCAATTTATAACAAGAGTTGTCAGAAGACAACATAGCTCGCCGGGGATTACAGTAACCGCAATGCACAATTAATTTGAAGGTTATACATTTGCGTGATAAATACTTTAAAAGCGATACAAGAAAGCCACATGTCAAACAGGAACTCTCTATCACTAAAAGACGAACTTCTATAAACAGGGTTCAATTTTTTTTTTTTAAAAACTGCCCAAGGGCAATGTCAAGGTCAAAATGTCTAAAACTATGGTACTACCAGAAAGCTCTCACCATAGGGAAGTCATGAACAAAATATAAACACCCTATAACTAAACAACTAACTTCTAGAAGCAAGGTTGAAGTTTTTTAAAAAATTGTCCTAAGGACAAAGTCACGGTCAAAATGTCTAAAAATATGGTGCCATCAGAAAGCTATCATCATAAGGAAGTCATATGTTGAAATTGAACACCTTACCACTAAATTTCAACATTCTTGTAACACTGTTATACTTTTTTTAAAAATTGCCCTCAAGGCAAGGTCGAGGTCATAATGTCTACAAATATGGCACCATTAGAAAGCTCTCATCACAAGAAAGCCACATACTAAATATGAACACGCTACCACTAAACAACCAAATTCTATAAGCAAGGTTAAAGTTTTTCAAAAATTGCCCTCAAGGAAAGGTCAAGGTCAAAATGTCTACAAATATGGTGCCATCAGAAAGCTCTCAACATGAAGAAGTCACATATCAAATATGAACACCCTATCACTAAAAGCCTGCCTTCTAGAGGCAAGGTTAAAGTTTTTCAAATATTGCCCTCGGGGAAAGGTCAAGGTCAGAATTTCTACAAATATGGTACCACTAGAATGCTCTCATCATAAGGAAGTCACATACAAAATATGAATATCCTACCACTAAAAGCCTACCTTCTAGAGGCAAGGTTAAAGTTTTTCAAAAATTTCCCTCAGGGAAAGGTAAAGGTATAAATGTCTACAAATATGGTACCACTAGAATGCTCTCATCATAAGGAAGTCACATACCAAATATGACCACCCTACCACTAAAAGCCTGCCTTCTAGAGGCAAGGTTAAAGTATTTCAAAAATTGCCCTCAGGGAAAGGTCAAGGTCAAAATGTCTACAAATATGGTACCACTAGAATGCTTTAATCATAAGGAAGTCACATACCAAATATAAACATCCTACCACTAAAAGCCTGCCTTCTAGAGGCAAGGTTAAATTTTTTCAAAAATTGCCCTCAGGGAAAGGTCAAGGTCAAAATGTCTACAAATATGGTACCACTAGAATGCTCTCATCATAAGGAAGTCACATACCAAATATGAACACCCTACCACTAAAGGCCTGCCTTCTAGAGGCAAGGTTAAAATTTTTTTTAAAATTGCCCTAAGGGCAAGGTCAAGGTCAAAATGTCTACAAAAATGGTACAGAAAGAAAGTTCTCATTGCAAGGAAGCCACATACTACATATCAACATCCCACCTCTTAAGGTCTCCATTTCACAAGCAAGGTTAAAGTTTTTGCTGACGACGCTGACGCCGACGCCAGGGGTATGACAATAGCTCTCCGGACATTCGTCCCGGCGAGCTAAAAATTAAAAAAAACTGAAACTGTTTGAAGATCACAATAAAAAAATTTAGAAGTACGACACTTTTTTATTAAACAATTCATCAAAGCACTACTGTCCCCTAGTTTAAATGAAATCACCCAATTTTACCCTAATGACAGCCTTCCTTTTTTGTGCCAAGAAACATTGTTCAAATTTGATAAGAATTGATCAACTGGAACTTAAGTTACTGACCAAAAACAAAAGTGTCTACAGACGATAACGCAAGATGACAACAACAACAGTTCCATACCATTATATGACACTGAATTTTTGCAGTGGTATAAAAAATACATGTGTATGTTCAATGAATTAATGACTGGAAGTCTACAATTTTTGTCAAATTGTTTACCTGAAGTTTTATCTACAATTTTCACATCAGTTTTAATTTCAATGTCGTCTGCTTCATTTTCTATTTTTTCACTAATATTTGTGACTCCATTCTCTAGGGGAGATAACTTTTCTGCTATCTTTTTTGCCTCTGCTTCCTCGTACCTAAAATTCAAACAGAAAATGTTTTATCAAATCTTAATTCTATAAATGCTATAATTGACCTTTGCCAAGTTTTCATAAATGGACAAAAAAAAGATAATACTATTTTTTGAGGCTGCAGTTAAACCAAAAATCTGGTGAAAAGAAATTACATCATGACTGGTTACAAATACAACATACCATAAAAAGATTAGTGTTAGGTATCCAACTGAATAACCACGACCCCAGATTTCATTCTAGGTCAGTATCATAATACACTGTTACCTTTGAAAATCAGCCTCTGTCAGGACCAAAGAAATTTGGTCCATTTACAGTTTATTATGTAGCTTTGGTATTTTTGTATTATTAAAGTACCAGTAACTATTTTTAGGAGTTTCTGGACAAGGATGCCAGGAAGTGCAAGATATTGATCACTAAGGTCAGTTTAGGCCGTGAGTCAATTATTTCAGAATGTTTTCTTTCATTTTTGTAAATTTCACTCAAGATCTGCAGTTATCTGATGAAATACAGTTACTTTTTTGATGAACAAATGAAGGGATATGGAGTATTTACATGTGACAAATTCCCACAAATACATGTACCGGTATATGGTAAAGTTAAGCAAATGGAACATTGCTTTTGTTGTTGTTCTTCATCTTGAAGTCACCATTAGGCCTTCAAGAATGAGCACACTCCAACCTCATAGAAATTTCTTTAAAAAAGTCTCTAGCACCGGTTTGAGTTGAACTGACTTGCTGGATGCTGGACATATATGTATTTACAAGAATTAATACAGGACTTCTGAGTCATGTTCATACCAGAAACAAATCTATTATTATATGCAAATCAATACATCAATGCATTGAGACGGAATCACTAATTAATGAACACTGTTGAGCTACAGGTGATTTATGTTTAATCTATTGTAGCAATTGTTTTCGTCAATTAGAATTTAGTTTAAGAATTGTAATGGAGGAAAAACAAGAGCTGTCGCCGAATGGCAGCCAAAGATACCCCCCGCTCATTGAACCCTGAATCGATATGGTAAGTGGAAAATTAAGTTGGTGTGGACACAATACAGGTGCAGACACAGTACAAGTGTGGACACAATGATATAATCTTCAAGAAAAAACTTTTCACAAGGGTTCCAATGAAAACACTCTGTCTAAATCAGACAAATATAAAATTCACCCTTTTCAGCCTATTTGACATTTTATACATCTACATATGGTGTTCTTCCTTTGTCTAAAGTTTCATCAAAATCCTTCAAGTGGATTAAGAGGAGTTGTGCATAAGAGGTAACCCATACGTAGGGAATCAATGAAAACTCAAAGTTGAATGATCTCCCCTTCCTGGTTTCTGACAATAATTATATGCCTTCATGCACATCTCCATATGGTGTTCTTACTTTGTGTAAAGTTTCATTAAATTCTTTCAAGTGGTTTAAGAGGAGTTGCGCAAGAGGTTTAAGAGGAGTTGCGCTTACGAGGTAACCAATACATGGGGAATCAACGAAGTCGAAGTTCAATTTTCTCCCCTTCCAGGTTTTGAACAAAAATTATATTTCTTCATGCACATCTCCATATAGTGTCCTTCCTTTGTGTAAAGTTTCATCAAAATCCTTCAAGTGGTTTAAGAGGAGTTGCGCTTACGAGAAGTGTGGACAGACGGACAGACGGACAGACGGACGGACAGACAGACAGGGTGATTCCTATATACCCCCCCAAACTTTGTTTGCGGGGGGTATAATCATAATCATGCACTTCAAATTTATAAATGTTTTGTTTTTTATGTGGTATATATATTTCTTTCAATTGGTTTAGAATCCAGTCATTCCGTATCACTGGTATCTGAGGCGACCATTTCCGCATTCAATTACACGAGAGTTCCTATCTCGAAAGTCCCGTATTGTCATTTGTTTTTATGGAAGATTATGAGATATGGGGAAACGGACACAAAACTAACCTTTCCTTTAGACTTTCTGCCAATGCTTCAGCCTTGTCGATAGATTTCAGTAAGTTTTTCTGTCCCAGTAAACTATCATAATATGGCTATAAAATATAATAAACATCATTAAACAATTAAGCGAGGAACCTTTTTAAGTTATCAGTGAATTACAAACTTAATCAAGTGAACAAGCTTTTTTTCAACAATAACAGATTTTATTTATTGAATGTTGATTTTATTAACGACCAACTTCTCAGAACACAAATTTTTTCCAGACAAATACATGATATAATATCTCATGTGTACACTTTGTTCAATTACTATAATCTAAATTAATGTAAATTCTAAAACCTTAGGATTAACTCCCTCCATCGTAGTTTTGTCCTTAGCTGTATTTGATATTACTGATTATTCGGATTTCGTATGGTGTTATGCATTTAAAACATTTTTGAAATTTTTTATTTTTTTTGGGGTTCTAGTGCTGCTGATGAGGAATTAATTTCCGAAATGGCCATACAGCTCATTAAAATTATTGCAGTTGGAGTTAACATATGTGTTATGGTCTCATGTTCATTTACTCCATATCCTTTTGCAAAATAAAAAACATAAGTTTTCCAATATGGATCAGAATCTTTACTGTGTAATTATGAAGGATAGTATAGGAGCCAAAAACTTTTTAAACAAAATAATGCAATTAAAGCTCAGTTGGACCTAAAACTCGAAAGCCCTGAAAATCTAGACACAGCAAAAATTTGTAGTCATCGAAAGATCTGCTGCATTGAATAAATTAGAGAACTGATTGGATATACCCAAACAAGGGATCTGTGAGCAAATGCTCACTAGTAATACCCCCGCTCTCATCTTCCAGTCTCTAATAACCTGACAAAGTTGGTAAACAAAATGTAGTACCCCACAAGTCTTAAAATGTGTCCCACAATNCACACTTTCATCACTTTCATAGAAATGATCTCCATTAAGTGAAATTTTCATCTCATGATAATCTGTTAATAAGAGCAGTGCTGGGGGAACTTCAAAATTTTTGTCATGTTTTGGTCTTTGTGGTGTAATAGTTTTTGTTTTACAAAAACAGGATAACAGCAAACACCTACAATGGCCAGGAACTATAATCACATGCCACAATTTACAAGCAAACTACACCAGATAAACAATAATGAAAACAAGAGACAAACATAAATAAGGATAGGAACTCGGGGTAGCCGAACTTGGTAAGGGCACTAGCAAAAGCCAGTGGTACCCAAACCTCCCCTTTCTCTATCCCGTTTCCCTATAGTATCATAAACATGCAAATAAAACCCAATACAGGTAGACTACTAACTCAATGACCAAATTTGTCTATTTTACTTTTTATTTGTCTTCTACTAGTTTGCTTATTATTTTTTAAGTACCATTTTTCATTGATTTTCGGGTTACATTTACCTCTAAATTTAAAACCAAATGAAATATATCAATTTTCCAATTACTAGCTATGAAAAGGGTTTCAAAAACAACAATTCAGAAACCAATGATTTTTTGTTGAATATAGAATGTTGGATTTTCCATCAAAAAGTCTTTTTGCAGAAAAGGGTGTGTTTTATATTCCCGCAGCAATAGACTTGACATCTTTTGTTGGTGTTAGTGTGATTGTATTATCTTTGTCAATTTGGAAAAAGTTTGGAAGAGTTCAACATCTTACCCTACCTTCTGACTTTCAATTCATTTAGGAACATTAATTTGATGTTCCATTCATGCTGTCATTGATAAAAACAGAAAATATGTTATTGGAAGCTGCCATGTTTGTTTATGTTGACACAGATTTCTATTGGTAATTTCTAGTGATTGCATATACATTGTATCCCCCTCTAGGGAACAATTTATTATTGATTTTTCTGTTATGAGCTGACATTGTGTACAAATATTGGACAACCTGATGTTCTAGATGATACTTTACCAAAAAATCAATCAATGTTTACCTGGTAATTGTTTTTGTCATTAAAAAAGTTTTGCTTCACAATTTTACGCATATACATATATTGCAATTCTCACCCGTTACCGGATTCATATCTCTTGCCAATTTAGCATTTCTGGTTATAAATACTCACATGAAGGAGTCAGTGATATTGAATCTGTTTTCGGACATGATATACTAGAGTTTGTTGTTAACTGTGGAAAATACTTACATGAAGGAGTCAGTGATATTGAGTCTGTTTTTGGACGTGATATACTGGAGTTTGTTGTAAGCTGTGGATAATATAGTAGCCATTGGTCATATCCTCCTTCCAGTAGTAATGGTTCACTTTTGATTATCACAGAGGAGTCATACTGTAAAAATTATTTCAAATAACATTCTTTTAATTCAACAGTAATAAAGAAAGGGGTTAAGGTCAATAAAATACTTTATTACATACTTAGCAAAGATATGTTCTATTTGCATATGTAATATAGCAGGAAGTATAAGTCCATATCATATACCCAGTCTGATATGGCCATATCAGACCACCTCGTTTTGAAATATCATTATCAGCCCGGTGATATGGCTATTTCATCCTGGGTGTGATGATAACTCCTAATTGGAAGTATATAATAAACAGATTAAGACATGACCTTTTCCATATCAGCATGGTTATCATCCCTCGACCCATATAAGCCCTCAGCTGGTGCCTCGGGCTGATATGGGAGTCTCGGGATAATAACTGTGCTGATATGGAAAAGGCCATGTAATAATCTCTATTTATCATATGTTTAGTAATAAATACAGACGTTTTGAATATGTGATACAGTGCATGATGTTCATTCCGTATTCACACTATGACGTCATACCCTTTATCGCATGGCTAACCCTTTATCGCATGGCTTACCCTTTATCACATACCCTTTTTCGAAATTTTTTTTTTCAATTTTACTTTTTTTTTAATTAAAAAAATTTTCGGGGTTAAAAAAATTTTTTTGGGGGTGGCAATTTTTTTGGGAGGTCAAAAAAAATTTGGGGGGGATAACAAAGATTGGCTTGGGCTGAAATTGTTTTGTGAGGATCAGTAAAAAATTTTAGCAAACTGTTTTCCTTTACATGTTAGATTTAGTCCAAAACTTCTAGTTCTTTCCACCCATTTTGAAATTTTCCTCTTCACAAAATACATGCATTTTCTCTTACCGATTTCAATTTTTGACAGTATTTTTCGGATTAGTAGTCCTCTGTTTAAATATATGATAAACTTTATAATACATGGCAAAATCCGTATCACATGCAGTATCATCCCTCGACCAATATCAGCCCTCGGGCCAGAGGCCCTCGTGCTGATATTGGTAACTCGGGATGATACGGCATGTGATACGGATTTTGCCATGTATTATTCCCTATGTAA
>MJUU01009984.1:61930-92808 GCA_002080025.1 Modiolus philippinarum | reverse complement strand
AGTGTTAGCTTGTAGTTAATGTTGAAAGTGACATTATCTATGCTGTGGTGTAACTCTGTTGTTACTGTCATATGTGACGTTTTTTTATGCGATTTAGTGTAAACTAATGGTTTCTTATGAGAGGGACATTATCTATACTTGGACTGTAATTGTTGTATTTTTTTCATGCTGGCATTTACTAAATATTTTCCTATTTATTTGTTTAGAATGGAAAACTGGGGCTTTGGCATGATGCATGTTTTACCTTACCAGTAAATATGAATGAGGGAAATAAAATATGTATGAAAGCATAAAGAGGACTCACATCTTCAAACTGTACAAAAAAGTGAATGTGATACAAATCCATGTTTAAATGTAAAAATTACAAGAATAATTGTATTAAGGATATCATATAGTAAGGTAAGGTTTTTGAAATTTGTACAAGTAATTCAGATTTCTCAGGTTTTATCCATTATTCCTATGTAATATTGTTTGCAACATTACACCTTCAGAAGATAATTCAAGGTCGGAAAACAAAAAATATCATTAGATAGTAGATTTCGCTTCCTTGAGAAAGTAACTAATTATGTCTCCATGTTTTATTAAGGTAAAAGTCCAAGACAGCCTTTTCCCGCGATTTATAAAATGTGAATATCTTGAAAAGAGGGTCCATAACAGGGATCCGGAAATGCCACCTTTTGTCGGTCATGACCGAAATTTTCAATTTTTGACCGAAATGAATTTCAACTTTTCGGACATTCAAAAAAATTGTATGTAAAAAAATCGGACATTCTACAAGACAATGCATAAAGAATTTGACTTTAATCACCAAACTGCTTATTAAATTTGATGTAACATGTCACCAGGTAATTATTAAATAAACAAGTCATCACCTTTAATCGGATTCACAGCACATGATTAGGACAGGTAACACCTTTGTTGATTGCCAATTACGAATTAATTACCCTTGTATTGACGATAACAAGGGGTGGTAAATACCCAGGGGGTAAATATTTGCAAAGGAAGCGCTTGAAATATAGGATTTTACGTGAACCGCGACATTTTCTTTTTAATTTCAAATTAATAGCGACCGGTATTTTCGTTTCTACTTACTTTCCGATCGCGCATGCGTGTTCATAAAACTTATGCGAAGATCATTAAAACCCTAACATTGCAGTAAATAAAAATTAAAATTGATCCCACTGAATTCCGTTAGTGCCTCGAATAGCTTTTCCAAATTTAATAAGTTTGCATTTCACAGCCGTCTCTGATTTTGTTCGAAAATAGTGTCATTTCCAGTTTACTTTCGTTTTGTCATCGAAGAGAATATCAACTGCAATTTTGACATTTGGACATCACTGCTGATAATAAACATGAATTATTAATCTAATGCAGTGACAGTATAACCCGGGGCATCAGACAAGAATCATACGTTGCGTTGAAAACATAGCTTAAAATAAGGAACATTGAAAAAAAGGGGGGTAAAGACGATGTATAAATTTTCATCCACATGTTCTGACCTCCCAAAAATGACCGAAATCGATTCAGAAAATTTCTGGATTCCTGGTCCATAACATATCAAAATTTTAAGCTGAATTTATTACTTTATATAGAATCCATAAAAAATGATATATTTCTTTATTTCACCTTACTGTATCCTTGTAAGGGGGCACAATTCCAAACTTTATATACATATATAGTTCCGGGAAGGTATCTTCTGCTAATATTTGCTTCACATGTCAGATCTACTTACCCAGGGGGGACAATTTCTGCCGGAATATTTATACAACATTTATGATTGATATGTGATTCTTTGAACTCTATTTGTGATCTGGTATCCATTATAATCAGCTGTATATCATCTTCTTGTAACAGTTTATACAGTGCAGTAGGAGTTATTTCCCCTTCTGTTCCCTTGGGTTTTTGTTCTTCTACAAAATAAAAAATTAATCACAATTTTGATTGGATTGTAATTATTATGAAATATTTGTAGAGTTACCGAATATTGTCAGTATATATGAATGCAAGTAAAAAGATAGATTTGTTTTTATAAGGGTCCGAAGAGTTAATCATTTAAAGCTTAAGACTGTACAAATATGGCAGATTTTGGCTCTGATTATTTATTGTGAGTTTGTATTTCTTCCCTGTCTTGAAGATCTTTAACTGGTCCTATAAATCGCATGCGGAAAATTATTAATAACTGATATTAACATTGTACTGAATATCATAAACAGATAGTGGTGATTTAACAAGTTCCCAAAGTGAAATAAATGATGTATTATCACCGATAAAATAAAAGTTTTCTAGTCACTCTAGGAAGTGACTACACAATACTGTTATTAACGTAGTTTTTATGTAAATGTCTTGCTGAATTGACATAAAATAAAGGGCTACGCCAAGCGCAGCATGATACGACCGCAGCATGTCGACCACTGAAATTTCAACAAAAGTAGTTTAAAGTGAATGTGGACACAGTAAAGAGCTTGACACAATAATTAGATGGACACAAAAAGAAGCTAGACACAGTTATTAGCTAGAAACAAAATAGGGAAAAAACCCTTTTGATTACTTACTGATAAAAAACCGTAAGAGCTATGCAAAATATGTACTATCAACTAAAACTTTACATCCATAGAAATTCAAAGAAAAAATCCATCGAAATCTGATGAAAAATAAAGATATGACACATTTAGAAAAATTGCAATTTTGGCCCCTTTGACCCCTTGTAGCTCCGAAACAGTAAGAGCTACAAAAAATCCGTTGACATATCACTGAAAGCTTATATCAAGAGGAATCCAAAGAAAAAAATCCCATCGAAATCCGATGAAAAATAAAGATTTGACATATTTAGAAAAATTGCAATTTTGGCCCCTTTGACCCCTTGTAGCTCGGAAACGGTAAGACCTACAAAAAATCCGTTGACATACTGCTGAAAGCTTAGATCACGAGGAATCAAAAGAAAAAAATCCCATCGAAATCCGATGAATAATTAAGATTTGACATATTTAGAAAAATTGCATTTTTGGCCCCTTTGACCCCTTGTAGCTCGGAAACGGTAAGACCTACAAAAAATCCGTTGACATACAACTGAAAGCTTAGATCAAGAGGAATCCAAAGAAAAAAATCTCATTGAAATCCGATGAAAAATAAAAATTCTACATAATCTGCAAATTCGCAATTTTGGCCTCGTTCGACCCCTCATAGCTGGGAAAGGAAACAAGTTACCAAAAATCTAATAGCTAATTGCCATATTAATTTTTCGCAAGGAATCCATTGAAAAAAACTGCATCGAAATCGGACTTAAAATAAAAAAATTATTTTTTTTGAGATTTGCCCCTGTTGGGCCCCATTTATCTCGTGAGTGGTACATGCTACGTGAAATCCGTTGGCATACCCCAGATTGGAAATTTCTTCAGGAGCACACTGAAACAAACCCCATCAAAATCCAATAAATAATAAAGATTCTACAGTCAAATATGTGAAAACACCTCATTTAACCCTTTTTTGGCCCCTAATTCTGAAATGGGTGGGGCAAAAACCTAAAGGAAAAAAACTTTTCTCAAGAATATTCCAAGAAACATCATACTAAGATTTGAAAACAATCCATCCACTAGAACCAAAGTTATGCTGTCCACAGACACTAAAATACCTAATTTACCCTTTTTTGCCTCTTTTTCAAAAACAGTTTGGGCAGGGAACGCGAAATTAAAACCCGGGCTTAAGCTTGTGCTAACAAACATCATACTAAAATTTGATAACAATCCGTTCACGAGAACTAAAATTATGCTGTCCACAGACGCCGACGCCGCTCTGACGCCAGCGCCATACCATAATAAGACCGCAAAATTTTTGCGGTCGTATAAAAATTATTCAGTATTATAGTTGCATCTGACATTTGGTAGATTTTTTTTTAAAATCTATATAATACAAAGCATTACTAATCTGAAACATGATTATCGAAAATATTCATCTTGTGACTAAAAAACTATACACTAGTAACACTGTATTTCATTATTTATAGTTATAATTTATAGTTTAAATCAAAATAGTTAAAAATGCAGTAAATGTTATTAAAAAATTACCAAAATGATTTAAAAAACAACAAAATAATATATACGTCTTGTCTTCAGGGGTTAAAAAAAAAAAAGGATGGAAAGGGAAGAAAAACAAATTTTTATGGCTTTAAAGGTCCTTATATATTCATTATAAATTTTCAAAAATCAGAAACTGTTTGAAGATCACAATAAAAAAATTTAGAAGTACAACACTTTTGATTAAACAATTCATCAAAGCACTACTGTCTCCTAGTTTAAATGAAACCAGAGTTGTCGCCAAATGGCAGCCAAATATACCCCCCATTCATTGAATCCTGAATCGATATGGTAAGTGCAAATTTAAGTTGGTGTGGAAACAATACAGGTGTGGACACAGTACAAATGTGGACACAATACAAGTATGGACACAATGATATAATCGTCAATAGAACTTTTCACAAGGGTTCCTATGAAAATACTCTGTTGAAATCAAACAAATATAAAATAAACCCTTTTTTAGCCTATTTGACATTTCACACAAAAATCATAAGCATTAGAGAAATTTCATTACAACACTTTGAAAACAACTTTTCAAGAGGATTACAATGAAAAAAGTGTGTCTCTCCGACAGTTTGATTTCACAATATCTATGCTTTAAATTATTTCTTTGAAAAAAAGATCATTGCAGAAGGAATCAAATTATCTCCCCTTCATGGTTTCGAACAATTATTACATTCCTTCATGCACATCTCCATATAGTGTCCTTCCTTTGTGTAAAGTTTCATCAAATTCCTTCGAGTGGTTTAAGAGGAGTTGTGCTCGCGAGGAAACCCAAGTTCTTCAAGTTTTTTATTAAGACAAAAGACCCCAACAGGGGTATGTGAATACAAATAACATATATACAAACATATATTGTTGGAATAAATGAAGACACAGCATTGTATTTACTTATTAAAATACTTCATTATAAAGTATGGAAGGCAATTGTTACCTATATTGTACCTGTTTACACATTATTTAATTACTGACAATAATATTTTGCAAAATTTTGCTACTAGGAATAGAACTCTATTGTCATCTGTATTTAATAAATCATGAAATTTGACAGAGTTGGGATGCACTATAAATTGTCTAGGTAAAAAATGTTTTCTTTCGTTTTTGAAAAACTCACATTCAAGAAGGTAATGAAATTCGTCCCCCAATGCATTTGCATTACACAGATCACATAACCTATCATCTCTGTCCACCCCCCAAAATCTACCCTTTTCTATGGGAAATTTATGATTCATACACCTAAAATGACAAAGAGCATTCCTTAGATCAGCTGGCAAATTTATTAAATAATTCTCAAAACCGTGTTCAACTTTAAAAATTCTATAATTCAGGGTTTTAGACATATCAAAAATGAAACTGTACCAATTTTGTTTAAATTGGTCCATTAACCTAATTTTAACCATTTTTGATACACAAGTTTGCTTTGGTACATACTGAGCCAACCAATATTGAGATAAACCACAATCATTGAGAGTATTTTCAATAACATGAGGCCATTTTGACTGAAATATGTTGTGCTCCTTCAGTTTGAAAAGAAGTCTATATAATAATGAACAAATTTTATCCTGTTTACCACTGACAATTCTATGCCAAAAACCTATCATTCTAGATTTAATAAAGATTTCAACTGGATATCGTCCCAGTTCACCAAGTATAACATTATTTGGGGTGGACTTTTTTAAGTTCAATATGATCTTATAAAATTGAAAAAACAATGATTCTATAGCTTGATTGTTATAGGATCCCCACACTTCACAACCATAAAATAAAATTGGAGCAACCATACTATCAAACAATTTCAACTGAAGATCAACAGGTAAATAGAGTCTCCGTATTTTCTTTAACAAACTAAACATGGCTTTTCTACCTTGAGCTAGCATTTTAGCTTTGTGACTAGAAAAAGACCCATTACTTGAAAAATTAATTCCTAAGTAAGAAAATTCATCGACCATATTTAAATTTTCACCATTATATTTAAAAATAGGTACATTATTCAGTTATCGTTTGTTAAAAACAACAACTTTTGTTTTCATAGCATTGACTTCAAGTTTCCATGTTTTACAATATAAGAACATAGCATTAAGAGCAGCTTGTAATTGCTGTGCTGATTCAGCCAAAATAACAGTGTCATCAGCATAAAGTAATAAGTAAAGTTTTAAATATGTATCAACTTCATCATTACTAAGTAAAAAATGTATACTTTCCGTCACATTTGTAAGGCCATCATAAGCTCTTGAAATAAAATCAACAAGATCATTCAAAAATATTGAAAAAAGCACGGGTGAAAGGTTTTCGCCTTGTCGAACACCAACATTACTATGAAAATATTCTGAAAAATCAGCACCTTGGTGAATGCAAGATTTTGCATTATTGTACATATTATAGATTACTTTTAAAAATTTATCATCTATATTATGATTTAATAATTTGTGCCACAGAGCAGCTCTATTGATGGAGTCAAATGCTTTTTTGTAGTCCACAAAAACACAGAATAATGATTTACCACGTTGTAGATAGAGATCAATTAAACATTTCAAATTAAAAATATGATCAACAGTGCTGTAATTTTTCCTAAAACCTGCTTGTTCCTCGCATAAGAGATTCATACTATCAAGATAAATATTCAAACGATTGTTTAATATAGAAGTAAAAAGTTTCCCAAAACAACTTAGAATGGTTATCCCTCTATAATTATCAGGATTTTCAGGATCACCTTTATTCTTATAAATAGTACATATAATACCTTCTGACCAAGCTTTAGGAATGATACCAGTTTTGAAGACAATATTAAATATTTTAGTAAAAATGTCCAATAATTTCTCAGAAGAAAATTTTAAAAATTCATTGATAATAAGATCATTTCCACATGCCTTATTATTTTTTAAGGACTTTATAACCTTATCTATTTCAATACTAGTGAATTCTTTGTTCAATTCAGTATTCAATTCATTTATATTATCAGGATTTATATCATTAAAATCATCCCCTTCTTCTTCGACAATGTTTAATTTCTTAAAATGGTCAAAAAAACATTCCAAACTGACTTTGCTTTCAACAACTTTGCTTTGTGGATCAGATCTATTTACCAAAGTCCAAAATGCTTTTGGATCCTTTGATTGTAATGTTCTGACCTTTTCAATAAAGTTTTTCTTATATCCCATACATAAGGAATCAATGAAAAGTAAAAAGTCCAATTATCTCCCCTTCCTGGTTTTGGACAATAATTATATTCCTTCATGCACATCTCCATATAGAGTCCTTCCTTTGTGTAAAGTTTCATCAAAATCCTTCATGTGGTTTAAGAGGAGTTGCGCTTACGAGAAGTGTGGACAGACAGACAGACAGGGTGATTCCTATATACCCCCCAAACTTTGTTTGCGGGGGGTATAATCATCCAATTTTACCACTTTTTTAAAACAAAATGGGAGGGGCAACAAAATCCAAAGCCAATGACAGCCTTCCTTTTGTGACAAGAAATATTGTTAAAATTTGATAAGGATTGATCAACTGGAACTTTAATAAGTTACTGACCAAAAACAAAAGTGTCTACAGACGATAATGCAAGACGACAACAACAACAGCTCCATACCATTATATGACACTGAATTTTTGCAGTCCTATAAAAAATACATGTGTATGTTCAATGAATTAGTGACTGTGGAAGTCTACAATTTTTGTCAAATTGTTTACCTGAAGTTTTATCTACAATTTTCACATCAGTTTTAATTTCAATGTCGTCTGCTTCATTTTCTATTTTTTCACTAATATTTGTGACACCATTCTCTAGGGGAGATAACTTTTCTGCTATCTTTTTTGCCTCTGCTTCCTCGTACCTAAAATTCAAACAGAAAATGTTTTACCAAATCTTAATTCTATAAATGCTTAGTTGACCTTTGCCAGGATTTTATAAATGGACAAAAAAAGATAATACTATTTTTTGAGGCTGCAGATAAACCACAAATCTGGTAAAAAGAAATTACATCATGACTGGTCACAAATACAACATATTATAAAAAGATTAGTTTTAGGTATCCAACTGAATAACCATGACCCAAGATTTCATTGTAGGTCAATATCATAATACAGTGGTACCTCTGTAAATCAGCCTCTGTCAGGACCAAAGAAATTTGGTTCATTTACAGTTTATTATGTAGCTTTGGTATTTTTGTATTATTAAAGTACCAGTAACTATTTTAAGAGTTTTTCTGGACAAGGATACCAGGAAGTGTAAGAGATTGATCACTAAGGTCAGTTTAGGCTGTGAGTCATTATTTCAGAATGTTTTCTTTCATTTTTGTAAATTTCACTCAATATCTGCAGTCATCTTATGAAATACAGTTATTTTTTGATTAACAAATGAAGGGGTATGGAGTAATTTACATGTGACAAATTCCCACAAACGCATGTATATGGTAAAGTTAAGCAAATGGAACATTGCTTTTGTTGTTGTTCTTCATCTTGAAGTCACCCTTTGGCCTTCAACAATGAGCACACTCTAACCTCATAGTAATTTGTTTAAAAAAGTCTCTAGCACTGGTTTGAGTGGAACTGACTTGCTGGATGCTGGACTTATGTGTATTTACAAGAGATAATACATGACTTCTGAGTCGTGTTCATACTGGAAACAAATCTGTTATTATATGCAAATCAATACATCAATACACTGAGAGGGAATCACTAATTAATGAACACTGTTGAGCTTAGGGGGATTTATATTTGATCTATTGTAGGGCTTGGGGTTAATTGTTTTTCGTTAATTAAAATTCAGTTTAAGAATTGTAATGGAAGAAAACTTCAATTTTATAAATATTTTGTTTTTTATGTGGTATATATTTCTTTCAATTGGTTAACAATCTAGTCATTCCGTATCACTGGTATCCGAGGCGACCATTTCCGCATTCAATTACACGAGAGTTCCTGTCTTTAAAGTCCCGTATTGTCATTTGTTTTTATGGAAGATTATGAGATATGGTGAACAAACTAACCTTTCCTTTAGACTTTCTGCCAATGCTTCAGCCTTGTCGATAGATTTCAGTAAGTTCTTCTGTCCCAGTAAACTATCATAATATGGCTATAAAATATAATAAACATCATTACACAATTAAGCGAGGAACCTTTTTGAGTTATCAGTGAATTACAAACTTAATCAAGTGAACAAGCTTTTTTTTCAACATTAACAGATTTTATTTATTGAATGCTGATTTCATTAATGACCAACTTCTCAGAACACAAATTTTTTCCAGACAAATACATGAGATAATATCTCATGTGTACACTTTGTTCAATTACTATAATCTAAATTAATGTAAATTCTAAAACCTTAGGATTAACTCCCTCCATCGTAGTTTTGTCCTTAGCTGTATTTGATATTACTGATTATTTGGATTTCGTATGGTGTTATGCATTTAAAACATTTTTGAAATTTTTTATTTCCTTTGTTTGGGTTCTAGTGCTGCTGATGAGGAATTAATTTCCGAAATGGCCATACAGCTCATTAAAATTATTGCAGTTGGAGTTAACATATGTGTTATGGTCTCATGTTTATTTACTCCATATCCTTTTGCAAAATAAAAACATACGTTTTCCAATATGGATCAGAATCTTTACTGTGTAATTATGTAGGATAGTAAAGGAGCCAAAAACTTTTTAAACAAAATAATGCAATTAAAGCTCAGTTGGACCTGAAACTCGAAAGCCCTGAAAATCTAGACACAGCAAAAATTTGTAGTCATCGAAAGATCTGCTGCACTGAATAAATTAGAGAACTGATTGGATATACCCAAACAATAAGCACATTTTTATATAGGTTATTCCGTAATTCATGAAAATAATGGAACAGGATGACTTTTGTATGTATCTCTGATTCATCTGTTTCAAATAGCCAATACAGGAAAGTAAATACTGATACTTGTTTCCAAATCATTGTTGTTTTCCTCTGCCTATGCTCTCTTTGAAAAATAAATGCACAACAGCCAGGGGGTGGGGGTAAATACTGTGAATATTTTGAAGTGCATGTTATTATCAATTTTATATAGCTACACCTTCACAAGTCAACTCACAGAAACGGATTGTTAAGGAAGTTTATGAAGCTAATTTGATCAGCAGCATGTAGCTGAATTAAATGGACGTTAATAGGTCTGTCCTTCAGGCGGCATCTCTCCGATGGTTTCAATAATTTAAACTCTTCAGCCACTTTGTGGCTTTGGATCTAAAAATTAATAACTGAGATCAATGTATTTAAGTTTGAACAGAATGGATGTAAACAGATTTTCACTTTCCAAAAATGTCCTCACCTTTTGTTTTTTATATTCTGGTGTTTTCTTGATGAATGTTACAACATTGAAGTATTTCATATAAAGTACATATGACCTTTCTTCATCTCCTAACATGTCCCCTTGTTCTGCCTCCTTTAACATTTTATCTGCTGTTTTTACCAATCTGTAATAAATTAAATATATGATGTTACAAATTTATTTTCATTAGGAATGTATATGAGTGGCAGAGTTTGAAGGCACGTTTCTCCATCATCCGCCACCACTACAATTTTAAATTCACAATGTATCTAAATAAAGAACTTTATTTTTTGATACCAGTCCTGTCACTCATGTATTAAGCAGTCTGTACCAAAAACTTTTCAATTTCTAGTCTGAAAACTATTTTTCAAAGTCACGATTCTTCATTCTCCTTTGATTTTAGTTTTTGCTAGATCTTAGTGCTATATTATGCAAGGCTTTTTAAATGTGCTTTTGTAAGTTTTAGCTGTAATTTTATAGTTCTTTTTTATGTTTCATCGTGAGGCTATTTTAATTGCCTGACTTTTATAAATGTAATAATGTCAGTGATTGTTTAATATCTAACTTGATGTTCACCATACTGTTGTATGTATGTAGCTTATATGTATGTCATATTTGTTATGTTACTATATGTTTTGTGTCATATATGTCGTTTTGTTATGTCGGTAAAAAGCTCTACAGAGCTCACATTATTGTTACAGTGGAACTTCGATGACTCAAACTGCGATAACTCGAACACTGTGTATGTCTAAAACCCTTTTCTTGACCCTATGTTCGAATTTAAACACTTCCACCTCAATAGGTCGAACACCACTCTAGCTCAAGCCTCGAACTATTTTCATTGGTCCTTAGGGTGTTTGAGCCATTGAAGTTCGGCAGTATAATATGTATCATACTTAAAATAAAACTTTCATGTTAATGCTCATTCCTTTTATGCAATGAATTTAGTATCGTAGAATTGATTATTTTATTAATTTCACCTTACTACATCCTTAATTCATGTAATGTATACAGAAATGTATAACTACTTACATCTTAGAATTAGTTGTTGACATTTTTGCTGGAAGCTCTGCTAGCTTGTTCAAATCACCGATGTTCCCGGCAATGTACAGATCCTTTTTTGTTACAGGCATCTTGACAATTTTTATGGTGACACCTGTAAAATGGAGTATATGTTACAATATATAGGGATAAGAGATACCTCAGGGGAAATACTTCTGAATAATAACAAAGTAATCAGTCCTCTTGGTGATCAAGACAAAGAAGTCAACCTTAAGCATGACAACTCTGGCTTCAAATTGAAGCCTTCAATATATGTAACCAAAACATTCGCAGAAAAATCTGAAAATTTTTTGTAGAAATGGTAAGTGGCGAGATTGGGTACCTAGCAAGAATGGGCTCTTAGCCGGAACTCGTCTCGGGAGGTTAAATCTGGTCAATCACTGATCCCCCTCCTGTTAATTACAACATCAAGACCATGTAATTTACTGTACAGCTCACACGGATGAACTCAAAAGCCTTGTTTTTTAGTGGATCATCGTGATGTGGACTGATCAGCTAATTCGGTGTAGCAAGTTGAAGGATTGTGGATGTCCACCTTAATTAAATGACCAAATGTGGACAAATTTTTGAAAAGGGAATCCTTGTGAAACCATCACAGCCACATCAAGGAATTTTTACATGTACATATGTTTGATTTCGTTGCAAACATACAAATCGAGGATTATCTTTTTTCTTTAATACTATCCTTGGACTAACATATATTATATGTTATACGAAATCTATTTAGAAGTATTTCAATTAAAGTTTCATATGTAAGAAGGCTTAATATCACAGTCAACAGAAATTATGTCCTTACGTAGCTGTCAGTAACTGCAAGCATTTGTCAGGACAGTACCTATGTGTATTGTCTTCATGTTTTATGTACCATTAAAAGCCATGTATTATCCCTTAAAGCCATTTTTACCTTAAAATTCAGTATGATTGTAGTTATTTTGCACCTGTAAATCGGTGTTGTCATAGTTAATCAACTACAAGAATCTTTATTTACTCTATCTGAAGCCTTTTCTGAAAGTATTTAATGATAAAAAGGCTCAAACACGACAGAATTTGCAGAACTAGAAAATGTGTCTGTAAGCCATGGATGCCCCGCCAATAAATTTTTTGCATAACCTGAACTCATAATTTGACCGAAGTCATTCATGCATAAAATGTAGGTCATCCACACCCAATTGTTAGTGAAACAGGTAGTTCCTCAATAGATGAATGTTTCAGTGAAATATTATGATGCGACAATACATAGTCGTTGAAAAACAGATTTATAAATGCAAAAGTTAAGCAAAGTCACTGAGGCATAAAATGTAGGTCAAAGACACCTAATTGTCAATGATTTGAGTTGTACTCATCAAGGTAATTATTTTGATGAAACATCATTGTCTTATAATGTGTAGTTGTTGAGAAATGGACTTTTACACAAAACTTAACCAAAGTCACTGAAGCATAAAATGTAGGTCAAAGCCACCTAATTGTCAATAATTTGGGTAATACTTATCAAGGCAATTAATTTAAGGAAACCTCATTGTCTTATAATGTGTAGTTGTTGAGAAATGGACTTAAACGCAAAACTTAACCAAAGTCACTGAAGCGTAAAATGTAGGTCAAAGCCACCTAATTGTCAATGATTTGGGTAGTACTCATCAAGGCAATTAATTAAATGAAACATCATCATGATCATTGTCCTATAATGTGTAGTTGTTGAGAAATGGACTTTAACACAAAACTTAACCAGAGTCACTCAAGCATGAAATGTAGGTCATAGAGTCAAACTACCGAGTGAACTCTGTAGTACTATCAAATCTCTACCTACTGGCCTACTTATATTGTTCTACCTCTTAGAGTTTCTGAGAAATGTACCTTAACGCAAAACTTAACCGGACGTACGGACAGATGGACGGAAGGACAGACAACGGTAACACTATTTGGGCCTTCCACATTCGTGGGCAGGGCATTAAAAAATAACATCTCTCATCAATCAGGAAGTTCAAGAACTATGGAAAAATTGGGACAGGTACAGTGCAGACCAACATATCCATGTTAAATTTACATTTAATTTGATGTTTTTTTAGTCTTCCACCCCAATAAACTGTTGACATGTTGTTGAATGAAAAAATTAGCCTCTTAATCCTACGGTATATTTTTACATCTTTAACATGTTGAATATTGTCAGAGGCAATATAATATAAATAGGTCATGGTCACCAAAATCAACACTTTACCCATCACATGGTTTCTTGACAGTAATGATGGCTAATAAAAATATTCGTGTTCTGACACCAAAATAGCATTTTTTGGAGGAAAGATCCATTCTTTTTATAACTGTAAGGCACTTTGCAATTCAAACTAAGATATTAAATTAGATCCAAACTGTTAAGAACAGTTTGTATGGTTTGAACAGGGACTAACAATGGATCTTCAGGGAACTTGGCTAAATCCTTAAGTCGTATATGGTTGTATAATCTGCACCCCAAACCCCTAAATCCTTTCTAGGGTAAAAATGTGCATATAATACATGCCTTTTTACGGTACTTCATTGTAAAGGTACTCGTCTTGATAAGTTGGACCTTTTTTCTAGTTAGATTTTTACTGGATTCTTTTTGTGTATTTATTCTTTAGCCATTCACCACACAAAGGGGGAGAGTTTGGATCCAAGAAAATAAGTTCAACCTCACAGCAATTTTTGTGCCTGTCGCAAGTCAGAAATACAAATGTATGTTGGTCATTGGCTTGTCCTTGTCTTCTTATAAAATTTTAATTTCTTGATATTCAAGTTATTGGATGTGGTTTGTTTCCGTTGATTTATTCACTTTTTACTTTTTTGGGGCCATTTTCTGTAGGGCTAGCTACATGATGTGAGGTTCCTCACTGTGTTGAAGACTGTACAGTGACCCCTAGATGCTTTGTTTTTGGGTCATTTTAACCTCATTTACCCCATTTCCTTTTTTTTCATAGTCCCAATTGCATCGTAGTTCTTGTACATACACCAAATGCATGTAAATAAAAGATTCAACATTTCTTGATGCGTATTTGTTGTTAAATGCATGCTTGAATTGTTGATTGAGTGCTTCTATCTAATTTGTATTCATATTACCCGAGATACTGATTTTTTTAAATTGGTCTGTTTTTAATTCCATTTTTAGAAAATTGCCTATGCATATCTTATTAAATGGTTTCCGAAAGCACTTCTGCTTAAATAAGCTATATCCAGGCTTTATTTAAATTTCAAACTGCGTACTTTTTAGCTTCTTATTAGGGGGGCGTAGCCCCCCATAAATACTAAGAAATGTCAAAATTTAATCATCATATTCTGTATACCGTGTTTCTATTTTTCTTTCAACTTCCGTTATGCAGTGTAGGATTAAGCGCGCGTAGCGCGCAACGGAAGGAAGTTGAATCTTCATGGAGCTCATGTAGCGAAATTTAACATAAATGGAGAATTACGAAATTGTATTTGAGACATCTGTAATAAACAGAGTTATAAAATTTTGAAAACAAAGTAATAAAAAGAATTTTTCGTTCTCTCTTTCAAAAGTAACCGATTTAATCGGAAAGGCGCTCGGGCAACGAGATCTCGTTTTCCATAGCAACCATAGTAATTTCAGCTTCATAGACGGCGCGATGTTCACATGTTTACGTGTTCATGCGAAATGTGGTACTTTTATTCCTAGATAATTCAATATTGATAAGCAAATTGCAGAAGTTTTTTTGCAGGAAATAACAAAGATAGATCTTCTGAAAATAACGTTTTTCACGTTTTCATCACTTCGGATTTCAGATGACAAAATCTCAAGAAATTCCCTCATTCAGGAAGGCAATAAATCCTTATCCTTATCAATTAGTGCATTGATAAATGACCTACCAGTGCTCAAATGTATTTCCACAAGTAAAATTTACCTGTGCATTCCTTTTTAAGGCACGGATCATTTGATTTTCAGGGGGGTATTTTTCTAGAAAAATATTTCTGGCCCCCATTTTTCCCCAAAAAATTATCTGACCTGCATTTGGGTTGAAAAAAATAATCTGGCCCTGATCCGGTCCAATAGAAAAAAAGCGTGACTCGACAAAATTTTCTAGCATAGTAGGAAAGAAATAGGGCCTGTAAGTCTCGTATAATTTTGGAACTTCCGGGACCAAACATTGTACCCGGAAGTTACATTTTAAACAAAGATATATGACGTTTCAAACAAAAATTTGAACGTCATAATCCTCAGACGTCATGTTCTGGCGGGAAACGTTTTTGAATTGCCTGTTTATCGTGGATTCTCATGAGTCACATGACGAGACTTACAGACCCTATAATCTGGCAAAGCAGAGCTGGAGAAAACAATTCCAGGCTCGGGTAAAAATACCAGGCCCCCGGAAAATCAAATGGTCTGTGCCTAAAATGGAATTTGTTTAAATAAAATCCACAGAATAATTTTTGGAATAGTGATTACTTTATTGATACAATTTAAATAGGAATTAAAATATTTTACGTTATACTAATATACCGTCCAGTAACCTGTTTTGACGCGGACCAGAAATGACACATCAAATTTCATTTGTGACGTAAATTTTTGTTATGTTAGTTATGACGTCATTTTGATTTTATTTCCATTGATATCTTACTGCTAATAGATTGCAAAAGTTAAATGATCTCTAAAGTCCGCATAAATAGCAGATATATGACTTTAATAAATTTCATACAAAAATTCGGTTTTCTTAACACCAAGAAGGAAAAAAAATAAATCCATAAAACATTCAGTAAATATATTTGAGCGTAAACAGGCAAACCAAATTGACTCCGATGCTCTCGTTGATGTTTTTCGGAATTCAAAAACCTTTCATCGAAACTCGTCAAGTATGTGAGAAAATTTTAATCCAGAAGTTGAGTCTTATATATTTTTTTCAAGAAACATGCAAGTTTCTGCGTCATTTTTTTTTTGTATTTACGCGTAAAGTCTTCTGTACCTTAAGTGGTAAAAGATATTTGCATTTGAACAATTGTATTATATTTCTGAACAGTACCAGCACGATTCGCATCAAAGCAATGAAAACACAATTTTTCTTGAAGACTCCAACCCCAAGTTGAGATGTTCGATCTGACTGATTACCTACTATCAATAAATCAATATTTGGTTAAGTTGGGGGAAAATGGCACTATGATTGATAGTTTTCAAAAAGAAAAAGCTTTACCACGATCTAAAATATTTGTATTCAATTACAGCCGTTGGTTATCAGATTTTAGGAGGATCTATATAATTAAATTTGTAAGTGATAATAAGTTTTACGGGGTTTCCAAAGTGTGTCATTGAGGTCCCTTTGGTCGCAGTGATCAGGATTAAGTATAATCCGTAAATAGAAAAATCCAAATGATTTTAAATTGACAAATGGTTTGATGACCAAACACCATCATACACTATTAATTATGGGCTCATGGATATGAATGATGCTTCATCATACACTTCTGATATTTTGGACACTTTTTCAGCAGTCTCGCATTCCAAGAACAGAAAAAAAATTCTTACTCATGCAGAAATTTGAAAGTGCCGATAAAATCTATAAACTCGACTTTAGTTTTGGATGATTCTGCATCAATGACACAAAGACATTCAAAAATGTGACACAATTAATACATACACATCAGACAGTTGTTACACATCTACCTGTTATGTTAGTACATGTAGGCGAATTTATGCGACGTCCGGATTTTGGTCTTGTCCATTGTAAAATTGTATTTGGCGTCTTGATGTTTCCAGTGGTTGTCTAAGCCTATTCCAAATTCCTTGTTGCAGATACTACATGTTCTGTCAGGCTATTTAAAACATCATTATCAACTACCCTATTTGTGATGGAGTACTTTTGGACGTTTAACTTACATGTTTTTTTTTAAAGAACTTTTTTGAGTGACCTCTTCTGCTTGACCTTATTCAATTCGAACATTCCACGTGTTGCCTGATTGTCATAAATCTAGGTTAATATTTTGAAAACCTCAATTTTGTCCCCTCCAGCACTGCTATATGTTAGTGTTAGCATTTTAAGATTTCAGAATCCCTAGCCTTTGTTTGTAATTCATATTTTTAAGTGACGGGATTTGTTTGGTAGCTCTCTTTTGTACATTTTCTATTTTTAAATATCCCAATATCCCAAGACTGCTGCAGCATTCTAAAGGTGTTGTCTCACAAGGGCTTGAAAAAAGGTTGCTAACTATATGATCCGCAACTATAAAAAAAAAATCAGCACAAGGACCATAAGAGGTTCCGCAACTTAGGCCAAATAAAAAAGTAGGTGTGGTTCCGGTCACCCGACCGACCCTATTTTTTCCTGCCGACCCTAGACTTTTTTTTCACTCAAAAAGTAAAAAAAAATTAGAAATAAAACGACCGACCCTAGTTTTTATGGCCACTTTTGACTGACAAAGTTTAAGTAGAGATCAGCGACAAGATCGTAGTTATTTTGAAACTGTAAATCCGTAATATCATACTTTATCAACTAGCAGAGTTTTTATTTACTTTATGGGAACCTTTTTATAAAGTATTTGATGAGAAACGAGCCCAAACGCCGCGAAAATTGAAGTTATTTCCCATCAGGAAGTTTTCGTGCAATCAGAAATTCAGAACGAGTTTGGCGTGGATTGTAGTATCCGTATTTATGTCACATGTTATTTAATATTTCAGAGGCTTCAAAGCCTATTAAACTGTTGCAGGATAAATTTAAAGGAGACTTAAACCTCTTCTTTTACATCTGTTGTGAATAAAATATTGTCAAGAGTCAATGTGATATAAATAGCATATTGCCAGCAGATCGACACTTTACCGATCACATGGTTTGTTGACATCCTCAAAAGTTATTTTCGGCTAATGAAATATTGGAGAGTATGATATGAAAATATAAACTTTGGTGGAAATACACCTTCTCTTTATAACTGTTAGGAATTTTCCACTTCATAACAACCTATAGTATTTATCAAGTCCCATAGTGTTAAGAACGATCGTTTGGCTTGAACTGAGACTAAAAATCAATCATCTGGGAACTTGGACAAATCCTTAAGTATCCACACCCCTATCGCTTAAATCATTTTTAGGGTAAAAATGTGGGGTAATACATGGTTTTATATCATAGGTTACAATGCATTTACATGTTAAGTATATATGATTTAAAAAAATCAAATATTAAAAAATCCCGACCTACCGACCCTATTTTTTTCAGAGGGGTGACCGGAACCACGCCTATTTTTTTATTTGGCCTTATACCCCTGACTGTCTTTTGTTACTTATTTGGTTGGTCCGGCCTTCAAACTTCATAAAGCCTTTTAAGATTTTGAATGTCTCTTTTTCTTGTAGTATGGACGCTTCTGATAAATTGCAAATATTCTTTTTGTCTAGAAAGTAACTTACTTGCGATCGGATTGACATGGTTATGTTAAATCTAAAGAGGGATCGAACGATCTATTCTTTCTGATTTACTTTGGATTTATCATTGTGCCGAAACAAAACCGGAAGTAGTTCTATGGAAACACAAACATCATGGAGGGAAAGTGATTTTTGAGGATTTTGTCTAGGTTTTTTTGTCCGCAGCTCCCTAACAGTAAATGTTCTTTGATATACATGTACATCAGTTTTTGTGACAATTCTGTTGCCGTTTAGTCCAAATGAAAAGGGACTCGCTGGTTTTTCATGAAATTGGCCACTCTTTCTTTGAATGATTGAGCATGTTGAGTGACCCACCTTACATTTTGTCTGGTGGCAGAGCATTCTAGTCCCTGGTGTTATCTGTTAATATCTGCACCTCCTGGATTGGAGATCATGGATAAAATCCATATGCGAGATTATTTAATAAAAGTCAAATATACACTTAAACATGTGTTAAAATGTAAAACTATAGGAAGGTTCGCCGTGACGTCACAGACTTAAAAAGGTAAATTTGGTTGGCAAGAAATCGTGATAATTAATAAGGGTGATAAAAATGTCATTTTCAATTCAGTCGTACGAAATTGTTAATTGAGGTATCTTGATAATTCTTTTTGATTGATATTCTTGAATGTTTACACTTTTACAGGGTATTAATTTTTTAAATAAATTTATTTTCAATATCTATATAATTAGCGTTTTTGTAAAGTATATGAGATTCGGCAATTTTGACAATTTTTAAAACCACATAAAATTTTTTCTGCACAAGATTTTAAAAAAGTAAATTGGCAGAAAAAATATGAAAATCTTAAAGTTTACTACGCATTTTACAGATCCAAAATCAGATGGATAATGAAAAAATGACAAAAGATAAAAAATTCTTTTATATTGTTATAAAGTGGTCTTACTACGACTTTGCCCACCAAAAATGCTAATTTGCATATGTAAATTAGATTTTATGACATCACTATTGAGGTTCATGAACCTTCCTATTGAATTGTGCGCATGCGATGTAGTGATAATGAATAAAAACACATATGTATATGGTGCTGCTATGGGGTACACTACATGTAGGTGCTAAAAACAGTGTTCAATCATACATGCTGTGTCATACTATAAAATGTCCTCAGCTTAAAATCTAAAAGTCTGCAACAGTTATTGCAGATAAAATGTATATAATGTTAAGATATAAAATAATATTTAGGCACTATAACAAGATTTCCAACAATGGATAAACTATGAGAAAGGGGGGGGGAGTACCCTGCCTGTTTTCGGTCCTTTTTATGACGGCATTTTATACCGGGCAGTGTGGATGTTAGACATATCTTCTACATTGAAATTCTAGTTTTGCTAGTTTCTATTTGTTTAGCCTTTTATTCTCCATCAATAGAACAGAACAGTCTATGATTATTTGCATCTTCTCAAAGTTATTTTTAGTTTTTTTACAGGAGTCCATGATGCTATGAAACTTATCATATAAGTCAGTCATATTTGCTAATCTAACTGATTCCAACATAGGGCAAATGAGTAGAAAATGTATGTTCCATGTCTTCAATGCCAGTGCCACACATTTAAATACAGGTTGCATCTACTGGATTACTGTTATATTTTGATGGTTCATGGAAAGCATGAGTATTTTCGATAGTTTCTGTATGTAGATGGAATCTGAAACAAAAGATTGTGTGTGCTCCTTGATATGTGACTTGATGGGATAAGTCTATTTTTCTTTATTGGTTGCAAATTCTTCTCTATTGATCCAAGGACGTATAATACATCCTTGATTGTTCTAGTCTAGCTTCTTTCCTTCTTTGGTCTAATTATTTCCAGTTCAGTGTATTTAGCATGTTATTTCCTATTCATCAATCATGTAGTCTCTAAGACATAATAGTTTTCAACCCAAATCTCACATATTATACTCATATCACTAAAGATAGAAAAAATAATTATTAAAGCTGTATACATATCATAAATAAATGGCCTTTGTCAACCCTTTTGACTTATACATTATAGCAGAGACATATGAAATTAGAGATTTGAACTCTACTATTATGCCAGATTTATCACAATAAATGGTAGAGCCACATCAAAACTTCTTAAAATACTTTTAAATTAGTTGACAAATTTCTTAATTGAAAAGTGAATTATTTTCCTAAACGATTTTCATGATTTTATAGTGAGGTTTAAAAATTTTGAAATAAAAATATATATTACAGGGCCTAATCTATAGTGCATTTAGGGGCTGAATTTCGGCCCTACTCCCAGCGGACAAAAACCATAATTTTTCCCAATTTCTAGTTAAATTCCCAATTTTGTATATGGCCAACAACGTCATTAAAGAAGTTTTAGTTCCACGTTTTGTTTACATGTACATGAAATAGACTGGCAACTATCAGTTTTCTGAAAACCAGTCACCTGATACCACAGAAATGAAGGCTCAAGAGGAATACCGAACGCATGATCTGGTTCCTACATTTCCGGTAAAGTATTGGGTACCAAATTGTTTATTCATCGAGGTCAGGTCAATTTGCACAATTTGAAGTAGAAATTGCCAAAATTAGCACCCAGTGGATTCATAACTTTACCAAGGCACAGAAATTTAAGCAATAAAAGCCATTATAGTAATTTTTACTAATAAAGTGATTGAAATGAATTGTTTGTTTCACTTACTACATACGTTAAACTCAATCAGTCTTCAATGTGTGAGGCTGTATCTTTCAACTTCCAATCGAAAATTGATAAAATATTGATTCCTCTAATCAGAGTTTGGATTTTTTTTAGTAACTGGCACCTTTGTTTGAAAGGACAGCCCGAGCTAGGACACTTCTAAAACTATAAAAACTACTAGAAATGAAAGTTTTGCACTTGAACTAAGCTTGATAATGTGATTGCTTTATTCATACATGATAACTTTGAAGCTTTGCAGTAAAAAAAGAGAGTAAAAAGAAAGCACACATTATACAAATCAACTGTTGAACTGACTACTTTTTTCCCAATTTTGAACAAATTGCATGAATTTTTCTAATTTCAAAGGCACAGGACCCTGGGCACAAAAGGTGGGATTAAACCCTGTATAAACAAAAAAGATATTGGCAAATAAAGCAGAGGATTCAGGTGGCAATCTGATAGGTTAAACACTATAAAGATCGTGGTGTGCCTTGTTTACTTTATTTTGAAACTCCTCTTTTATTTCCATGATTACAACTTTGTACTTATGAATGTACTTATGAAAACTGGAAAGTACAGTACTTACATGGTGTTTCAGTTACAAAGTTAAAATTAGTAATTTCTAGAACATGAATTTGTTTTGTATGTGATCATGAGACACATAAAAGTTCCACTACAAGTATACAGTGATACCAATACCTTCACTACTACAATGTACATGCTACAGGTTCATTTGTCAGAGATACATTTGTTTGGAAAAATGATGGTTTATAAAAAAGTGAAAATTGTTTATAAGATTTTATTTGACAATACATTGTATTTGTCATCATTCAACTGAGAATTTTTTGAAATCTGAACAGAGATCTCTTAATTGTCAAAATATTTTTATCAAAGTTAAAAGATCATGCAAAATTAAGGAAGGGATTTACAAACCAAAGTCATGCTCTAGAAATAATTTTTTCTTATTTATAGGTACAACTGTATAGCTGTAGCCATGCCTATCACAAAGATTCCCATTGTACACAAGTTTGGTATTATATCTCACAGCCAGAGATTAGAATTACAGGAACGACTTCTAAAGCAATCTTACTTACAAAGTGTAGAAAGTCAGAAAGTTATACAAACCAGGTACAAAATGTTTGTAAACTTGCAACTGTACAAATAGTCAAATACAGCATGCATTAGATTCAGGTATTTAAAGAAAATTTCCAAATGGTAAATTATAATACTGTTGGATTTGGGATTTTTCAAAAGCTGAGATATTGAGAACTTACTGGATCAAAATTTAAATAATATTTATTGTTGATAGATATATTGGAAAATATTTTGTTGAATATAAAATATATGAAAAAAGCAGCAGTTTACATGATCATGATGATGATCAAAAAGTATATTAAAAAAGCATCTTTGCATAAGGGTATTCAGGTACCTTATATTTTTAGAGTACATGTATAAGTAAATGCAAGCAACAGGAAAATTTTATGCTTGACTGTTATTCTTTTCCCTAAGTACTTCCATGTTTGACTATGTTATTTATGATGAGACTGGAAAGTTGCTAAAGATGGATAGTGATAAAATGGTGATCTCTGTATTTTGGTTTTATAGTATGTGCATCAATATTAGACATCTATACCAAGGAGAATGATTAAACAGTGACAAATTCATGAAAGGGGTTTTTTCTAAATTTTTGGTAACATTTAGACAAAATTTTTATATATTTTTCTTCAGAATCATTTTAGTGACAAAAACAATTTTTATTGTATAGCAACATAATATTTCCCTAAGAAAGCAACCAAAGGTAAGCGTACAATAAATTTACATATTGCACCAGTGCAAATATGACTTAAATTTCATGATGTCATTGACAACAAAAATTCCCTTATAACAGAAATTTTAGCGTTGCTATACAACAAAAGGGGTTATTGTATGAATGTTGAGGAATATTATTCCTCGTAGAATATATATTGCACTCAAAAGCTCGTGCAATACAAATAATACTCAGGACAATATTCCGCAATATTCATGCAATAACCCTATAGTATAACATTGTGTAAAGAAAATTACTTACTTTGTTTTCATTCTATTGTAGTCGTAACCCACTTGAAGTCACAGAAGAGTTTGTTCATCAATATAACAATGCAAAAACACTTGATGAAAGGGAAAAGTATGAAGCTACAGCACGCAAAATGTTGGAAAGGTCAAAGGTAATCTTTATATAGAAATGGTAGACATTATTTCTATTTTTATTTGTACAAAGTTTTTCATCCTACTAAGGCGAAAAAAAAAGATTTAGTCTCTAAATTGTGTGCTTGAGACATCTATTTCAGAAAAATAATATAGCAAAAATGGATGATGAAACATTACATCAGTATAAAAAAGGTCATTTTAATGAGAAAAACCCACACTGCTTGTCTACATATCTTTAAAGGCCCAAAAGATGTGAAGTTAACATGCACCCTTACCTGTTGTGATATTTGATATCTTACTTGTAAATGTTTTTCTGCTATGCATTCAACTTTTTAGTAGCTTTCTAGTTTGTCTATGATAAACAAAGTTAACTGAATTGTAAAATTAAGTTTGTAATCATACATTATGTAATTAAGACCAGTAAATAGTACACAAGGGTAAATGTATACCGGTAAGCATAGTAATCAGTCAGTTATAAAGGGATTGTACCTGAAAAGGAGAATAATGTTACATGTAATTCCATTTTCGGGGAAGGGAATACCAGAAGTCCTGCAATATATCTATAGGTGATTTAAATAAATAAATCACTCAATTTTATTTTCAGAGGAGGGCAGGTTTACGGTTAAATGGACAAGGCCAGTATGTTAACTTACCTATGTCATGGACAGAATTAGCTCAATTAGCTCAGTGTAAAGGAAAAATACAGGAAGGTAGCTATGTTTAAAGTTAATAAAAATATAATAAATGATGAATTTATTTGTTTACATCTACTATAAGAATATTGTTTTGCTGTTATGTTTGTTAGTAAAATTGTATAAAAAATGTTAACACGATGGCTGGAACACCAAATGGAATGATGAAAATAGTTCAAGTTAGAGGGGTGTTCAATCTGTTGAGGTGGTACTACATGTATGTTTAAATTTTAAAAAGGGGACCAGAAAAAGGGTTCAAGACATCCATGGTGTTTGATTTATTGCAGTTTGAACCATGGAAGTTCAACTGTAGTAGTTACAGCAATGTGTTTTTTTTTATTTTCTTTACAAATGTGAGTTTAGATTTTTTACCATAAATTTCATGATATAAGTCTAAATGTAGAAAAGGCCAAACAATTCATCAATTCTGATTTGGCTGTCTTTTAATTTTTAACAACACAAATAAACACAGATTGTATTTAATTTTAGAATGTTTAGATGTCTTAATTACCTCCCTTGATCAATCACCTTTAGAGAAGTACCATATACCAGCTTTATTCTTTCTGGCCGAAACCATGCTTTATTGGCTCAGAACTGATGCAGTACATCAACCTTACCTGAGGACAGGTGAAATCAAACTTTTAAAGGTGTGTATTTTACGTTTAAACAACCTCTAGTTTTTAAAAAAGCAGTTTATGACAGTAGCAGTTTTTCATATAAATTAAAAACCAGCATCAATTGTTAAAATGGGAGATAACTCAATTACAACAAACTTACGATACTCTGAGTGCTTGTTTTAATATAGAAGGACAATTATTTGGAGAATTATTTACAACATTTTATTTACAGATGGGACAGTTAGCATTCACAAGACTGTTTTATCATCATATGGCAGGACAACTTCAGGGACAAAGTGAATTTAAAAACAGACTCTTTACCTACCTGGATGGTGAGTAACATACAGTAGTCCCTCCATTATAATACCCCTCCCTTGAGAGACCACCTCCTTTATGTGGCCACATTTCTCAAAAATAGACTCTTTACATACCTGGATGGTGAGTAACATACAAATGTATAATATTATGGGTATTATTTTAATAAAACAGCCTTTTCAAAGCATTCAGAATAAAAAAGAAGAACTCGGTTTAAATACATTGATTGAAATCTCAAAGATACTTTTAACAATGTGTTATTTAGAGCATGGATTTTTCATGGAATTTTTAACAAATCATTGATAAGTAAATCATTGCACAAATTGAATACAGTAAGTTTATTTATCAAGGCAGTATACATAAAGTTGTGTTAATAATTGCAAGCGCTGCAACTGATGAAACAATATAACTAACAAACGCCATTTCATATTTAGAATATTCATAATCAAATATAATCAGGATCTTGCAATTTTTCTCTGGATAATTTTCCTTTGTTTTTGTTTCTGCTATAGGTTTGTCTGATTGCCAGGAAGCCTACAGTCCATACCCAAATGCATTACTTTCACTGAGATTTATCATAACTGTTGGTAAAATTATAATGGCAGATGCTGAGGTTGAACCGGGAGAAATTAAAGAAGGTGACAATGTATCCAAACCACGTACACCACTGAGTCGACCAAGTGCAGTATGTTTAATTTGGTATTTAAAACTTTATAGGGTCCTTTTGTTTGATATGAAAAAAGTGATGCCGAGACAAAGCTCTTAAAAAACAAAAATAGATACTAAATTAAAATACTATAACTTATAACAAAAAACATATCAGTCAACATCGAAAAAAATGCTACCCACACTGTATAGCAAGGTTTTGAGGGCTGATTGATATCGCATTGATAGGAAAATTTTATCAGTAATATTATAGCTATATTCAGAACAAGAATTCCTGTCTACAATATCAAAAAGGACAGTGATGTTGAATTGTGATTTGTACAGATGATGGAATTTACAGTGTAGGTTACAACAAAAAGGGCACTTTAAATCCTTTCTAAAGGATGAAACATATAGAGGTCATGGTGTTCTCCTGATGTTTATGTCCTTTCCATATAAAAATCGTTTCAATCATTAGCTAGGGTTGCTTCAATATAATTTGTAATGTAAGCTGGTCACCAACAACAGACATACTTTTAATGTTGACCAGTACCACTATGGAAAACAGATTCAGAGATCATGTCGTCTGAAACCACCTCTGCAACTGGGACCAAACTGGGTAACAACAGTCTTAGATTGGTCCCTGGAGAAATTTTTACCTGTAGGATTACAGATGATTAAAGATGGTAACCAGCTTGAGAGACAGTTCAACATTCAATCCTATAACAGAATTTGAAAAAATATATCATTTTTAGCTCACCTTTTGCCATCACTCGGCATCAGTTGTCCGTCCGTCCGTCTGTTAACTTTTATTAAAAAAACTACAGGGCCAATACTTGCCAAACTTAGCCTGAATCATCACCAGGGTATGCACTTTCAACTTTGTGATTTTTATTCGTAGACCAAGCAACATGGCCGTTGTTACTAAAAATAGAACATAAAGGTAAATTGCTGTTTTTTGCAAATCACTTGAAAAACCGTTACAGATATCAAAAATCTGACGGGGTAAAAATGATCAGCATGATGAGATCTACCCAATGTGCAATTTTGAAGAAAATCTGAAAACCCATCTTGGAGTTATAGCCCTTTTTCCGTAAAATTTTCAAAATGTTTGCATTTTATTTTTTATTTCAAAAAGTGTAACAGATAGAGGTCAAGTGTAAAATGCAGAAATGTTCAGCATATCAAGATCTACCCACCCTGAAATTTTTAAGAAAATCCATTAACCCTTGTAGGAGTTATTGCTCTTTTTTCATTGAATTTTTTAAATTTTCGTATTTTTCGTCTTTTATTTCCAAAACTATAGAAGATGAAGGTTAAATGTAAAATGATGAAATGTTTGCCATGCTGTGGCGACTTCAAAACAGTTGTTGAAAATTGTTCTTTGACTGCCATTTTCAAAATGGCCGCAAAAAGGCGGGAAAATTCAACATTGTCCGATTTCAATGAAATTTGGTTTCCAAATAGATATTGATATTGTGTCTGCAAAACCTGTGCTGATAAGTGTTCGTTGACCGCCATTTTAAAATGGTAGCCACAAAAGGAGGGAAAATTCAACATTGTCCGATTTCAATGAAATTTGGTTTCCAAATAGGTTTTGATGTTGCATCTTCAAAACTGATGTTAAAAATTGTTCGTTGACCCGCCATTTTCAAAATGGCTGCAAAAAAGGCAGGAAAATTCAACATTGCCCAATTTCAATGAAATTTCACAGGTTTCAAAATAGGAATTGATGTTGCAACTTCAAAACTGATGTTAAGAATTGTTTTTTTTTTTTTTTTAAGATTCAACAAATTTTATTCAACATCACCTGTCTAACAAAAACCCTAAATAGCCCAGGCAAGCTGATTTAGGGGCCCCTGTACATACAACTTACCCATTTGCCAGGGAAAATACAAATGAGTAAAAAAGAGAAAATAAAACTCCCCTTTGTTACAATTCTCATACCCAACAAACATTTTACAGTTTTACTTCCATATATAAAGTCGACTTTTTTTTTAACCAGTCTTCTATTGGATTTAAAAACTTATAGTCATGCATTTTAAATCAATCAAAAGGATACAAGTGGGTCACGTGTTTTACAAAAAACATTTTGTATATAATGTACTGGATGTAGTATTGATCCATGTACTTCCGGTACATAGACAATTGTCTATCAAAATTTGTGTAATGGGATTTACGGGATAATATTCACAAAAGAAGTCTGGTAAGTTTTTTTGCAATTCATAATAATAATAATAATAATAATAATAACTAGCACTAAAGCCAGAAAAAAAAGATATACATGTACATGTTCAAGGGAGGTATAATCATTCAGGTCATTTACATTATATAGGATGACCTGTTAGTTACACAAAACACGAACCATTTCAGTAAGTAATGCTCTATTTACATTTTGTTCCACAGTTGAAAAAAGGAAGAAAATTTCGTTTTTTATAAAACTTATAACAGTTTCTTTCGTTATTACTCTTTTTTGATATTTTGCCACGTTTCTTTGTTTCCAAATTACCCACTTTGTCACAATAATAACTGTGTCCGCGATTTTATTGTGATCTGTATTTTTGTCGTTTAAACCTATGAAAATTAAGGCTTCATTTCTCTGTAAAATATTCAACCCATTTTCTTCTCTAAAAGTGTTTAATTTGTCTATTATAAAATCCCAAACTTCTATAACCAATTTACAATTTACAAAAAGGTGACACAACGTTTCTTTCTCCTTGCAAAAATAACAAAAGCCATCTGATCTATTCATTTTTTGTAACTTTTCTTCTGTATAGATTATATTATGTAAGATCTTCCAGTGAAGTTGTTTTGCCTTCCTGGAAGCCAAATTTTCGAAAACCCCCGTCCAAATTTTTTCCCATTCCAATTCTGATCCAAAATATGTATTCCATTTAATCTGACAAATAGGTGAAGATTTGTTCACATAAAACTGTTGAATATTTTTTAGTCGCAATTTATCGCTGTTTATTTGTTTACCCGAACGAACGAATTCTAAAGAGTTTTGTAACTGAAAAGGAGATGGTTTTCTAGTTAAGAATTGTTCGTTGACCCGCCATTTTCAAAATGTCCACCAAAAAAGGCGGGAAAATTCAACATTGTCAGATTTCAATGAAATTTGGTTCCCAAATAGGTATTGATGTCGCAACTTCAAAACAGATGTTAACAATTGTTCGTTGACCGCCATTTTCAAAATGGTCGCCAAAAAAGTCTGGAAAACTCAACATTGTCCAATTTCAAAGAAATTTGGTTTCTAAATAGGTATTGATAACGCAACTTTAAAACTGATGTTAAAAATTATTTGTTGACTGCCATTTTCAAAATAGCCACTGAAAAAGGCGGGAAATTTCAACATTGTCCTATTTCAATTTTTTTTTGTCGAAATAGATAATGATGTTGCGACTTCAAAACCGATGTTGAAAATTGTTGGATGACCGCCATTTACAAAATGACGTCTCGATTTCAAAACTGGTGTCGAAAGTGGTCCTTAGCAAGAATGTTTTTTGTCGAAAAAGCCCAACAAAGATGATCAGACTTTAAATCCTGTTCAAGATATTGGTGGTGTTCGAGGTACTAAAGTTTGAGACTGAAGATCAACTGTATAACTTACAATGTTACCACGATTGTGGCAACTGAAAGCCAGGTGAGCGATACAGGCTCCTGAGAGCCTCTAGTTTAGCATTTTCATCTTATTAAAGAACTGAAAATATGTACTTTGATTGATTTAACATTCAATTATATAACACAGAATTTGAAAAAAGTACTTGAGCAAGGAAAGTTCTAATTTTAGTTCACCTCAACGAAGTTGAGGGGGACTATTGGAGTACCCCCGACGTCCGTGTTCGCGTCCCCATTTGGGTATATATCTTAGAAACTATGCAGTGTAGGTTCATCAAACTTTGCATGCAGGTGCATCTTAGGCTAACTCACAGCCTCCAAGAAAATTAGGTCTCTCTGACCTATATTTTTGCTTGGGTGGCTTGCATTCAAACTTACATTTCAGTTCATATCTCAGTTACTATACATAGTACGATAATTTAACTGTGCATATGCATGCATCTCTAATGGTAAGTCAGCATACAGGCAAAATTAGGTCACTTTGACATATATTTTCCACTCGAGTGACTTACATTCAAGTTTACGTCTGAGTTCAGCAGATCTTAGTCACTGTACATGGTACGATCATCTATCCTTGCATGTGCATGCATCTTTGATGGCAAGTCAGCATCCAGGCAAAATTAGATCGCTTTGACCTATATTTTCCGCTTGAGTGACTTACATTCAAGTTTACGTCCGAGTTCAGATTTCAGTCACTGTACATGATAGGATCATCTATCCTTGCATGTGCATGCATCTTTGGGGGTATGTCAGCATCCACAAAATTAGGTCACTTTGACCTATATTTTCCGCTTGAGTGACTTACATTCAAGTTTATGTCTGAGTTCAGATCTCAGTCACTGTACATGGTAGGATCATCTAACCTTGCATGTGCATGCATCTTTGAGGATAGTTCAGCATCCAGGCAAAATTAGGTCACTTTGACCTATATTTTCAGCTTGAACTTACTTTCAAGTTTATGTCTGAGTTCAGATCTCAGTCACTGTACATGGTAGAATCATCTATCCTCACACGTGCATGCATCTTTGACGGAAGGTCAGCATCCAGACAAAATTAGGTCACTTTGACCTATATTTTCCGCTTGAGTGACTTAAATTCAAGTTTACGTCCGAGTTCAGATCTCAGTCACTGTACATGGTAGGATCATCTATCCTTGCATGAGCATGCATCTTTGACGGTAGGTTAGCATCCAGGCAAAATTAGGTCACTTTGACCACTATTTTCTGCTTGAGTGACTTACATTCAAGTTTATGTCCGAGTTCAGATCTCAGTTACTGTACATGGTAGGATCATCTTACCTTGCATGTGCATGCATCTTTGGGGTAGGTCAGCATCCA
>MJUU01009984.1:35565-45951 GCA_002080025.1 Modiolus philippinarum | reverse complement strand
TTTGGTAAATTTCCTGAAAGTGTCAAAGACCACATATTTTTTGGAATTCTACCGAGCAACAATACTGTTAGGATTTGTTTCCATTAGGGCAATCCTTTTCACCAATTGAATTTCAAAAATAGTTGATTCCAATTTTGGTAAATTTCCTGAAAGTGTCAAAGACCACTTATTTTTTGGAATTCTACCTAGCAACCAAACTGTAAGTATTTGTTTTGATAAGGTCAATAATTTTCACCAATTGGATTTCCAAAATAATTGATTCCAAATTTGGTAAATTTCCTGAAAGTGTCAAAGACCACATATTTTTTGGAATTCTACCTAGCAACCATGCTTTTAGGGTTTGTTTCCATTAGGGCAATCATTTTCACCAATTGGATTTCCAAAATATTTGATTCTAATTTTGGTAAATTTCCTGAAAGTGTCAAAGACCACATACATTTTGGAATTTTACCTAGCAACCAAACTGTTAGCATTTGTTTTGATAAGGTCAATCATTTTCACCAATTGGATTTCCAAAATAATTGATTCCAAATTGCTAAATTTCCTGAAATTGTCAAAGACCACTAATTTTTGGAATTCTACATTGAAACCATAATTAAAAATTGTGTTAGAATTAGAAGAAACATTTCACCAATTTGATTTCCAAATATATGATTCCAAGTTTGGTAAAATTCCTGGAAGTCTCAAAGACTACTTATTTTTTGGAATTCTGCCTAACAACCATATATTCTTTTATTCCTTATGGTAAAAATTGTGATTGTCAATAGTTTAATTTAAAAAATGTTAAGAAAAATTATAACCAGGGTCTATAGTTGTTTTCTGTGTCAAACAGGGGGTGCGGGGATCACAGTTGTTTCCGACAGTCATTACTTTAGTTTTTTGTGTCACACACAAAGCATTTTCTAGCATATGCTCTAACTTAATTAAGTCCATTTTATTTTAATAGCTGTAGTGAAAAATGACTTTGTAAATCAATTGACAATTGTATTGAACAGGTTATTGGGTAATTATTATCTTATCTTGCCAGTTACCCGGAATCTTATCATGAAAAACTTTTTTATCAACATGAAAGTGCATGGTTATATCTTACTCAATGTTTGAAATCCACAAAAATTCAGCTTCATAAAGAATCACAAGTTTCACAAGAAATTTAAAAAAGGACAACACAAACTGTTCGAGAAATTCATGGTGTATGAGCTATTGCAATTTGAGCCAACAAAGTATACATTTTAGCGTTTAGTTTGTGAAAATGCAGCATTTGCAAGTGAAACCTATAGGAAGGTTCACTGTGACGTCAAAGACTCAAAAAGGTAAATTTGGTTGGCAAGAAATCGTGATAATTGATTAGGGTCATAAAAATGTCATTTTCAATTCACTCATACGAAATTGTTAATTGAGATATTTTAATAATTCCTTCTGATTGAAATTCTGGAATGTTTACACGGTATTAATTTTTCAAATATATTTATTTTCAAAATCTATAAAATTAGCGTTTTTGTAAAGTATACAAATTTCGGTAATATTGTCATTTTTTAAAACCACATAAAAATTTTCTACAGGAAATTTTAAAAAGTAGATTAGCAGAAAAAATATGAAAATCTTGAAGTTTATTACGCATTTTACGGGCGCATTACTTTTCCGCAATTTTTTCAAATGTTAATTATTACGTTTTCGCAAATTAAAAGTTTACGTTTCCGCAAATTTTATGCATTACGTTTCCGAAAATTTACCTTTGTTAATCAGGTATATAGATTTCATGACAATTTCAATATGATTTATAACGATTAAATAAAATTGACAAAAAATATGATCGTCAGCTTTGTGTATGAATGTACTGGGTGGATCCTCACTATTTTGTTTTGACTATTGGGATTAGATTGAATAACTTCACTGATAACCTTAGAATTTGAAATACAAGTATGATGTGAACATAATGGTCAGATATGTTCTCTTTTTTACCCACAAAAATAAACTTCTGAAAAAAAAGTTATAATAAAGTATCAAAACAATAAATACTTGTTGGCTATGATAGTACATGTTTCTTTTTAATATTGTATGTAATACTTTTGTACAAAATATACTGCGAATATCGCAAGTTAAAAAAAAAGAAAAAAAGTTGAACGTTCAAAATTTATTATATCATGTAGGAACGGCAGTAGAATACCGAAGGAACAAAGGAAGTGATGATTACAAAAATCGAAGTCCAAAGAAAAGGCAAAAACCGCAAGAGAGAAAAACAAGGACGTGAGACAGCCACAATTGACGGAAATAAAAAAGACGACATTAAGAACTAAGACACTCATAGTGTGAACTCCCATGAAAACCGTGAGTGACATCGGGTGCTCCGGAAGGGTAGGCATGTCCTGCTCCACTAGTGGCACCCGTAGCGGTCGTCTTTATTATTATTTTTTTTAATTGTATAAACTTAAAGTCGCAAAATATTTTACAAAGGTGAAATTTTTCTTTTGCGGAAACGAAATTTTTTTCTGGAAAAGTAATATATATTTTTTGCGGAAAGGTAAACTATTTTTTCTGGAAATGTTATATATTTTTTTCGGAAACGTAATGCCAATTTGCAGAAATGTAAAACGCCGCATTTTACAGATCCAAAATCGGATGGGTAATAAAAAAATTACAAAAGATCAAAAATTCTTTTACATTGTTAGATAGTGGTCCAACTACGACTTTGCCAATCAAAAATGCTAATTTGCATACTGTGGAAGTACTTTTATTCCTTGACACCAATTTTCGTGGTGTTCATAAAAATTACTATTTCGTGGTCACGTAAATTCATGGTTTCGAATTCTATTCATTAAAATTCAACCAAAAGAATGCATTTCGTTGGGAACTTAATTTCGTGGTTTTAGCGAACCACGAAATCCACGAAAATTGGAACCCCACGAACAATAGTACTTTCACAGTATGTAAATTAGAATTTTGACATCACTAATGAGGTTCGTGAACCTTCCTATTCGTTACGAATGAATGTTCTAAACATGAATTTAACTTTAGATTTATATACACAGGTCTTATACAAGATGTTTATTTTGGTAGTTCTAACAAGATATAAATACATATAATTTTAGTGGAGAAAGGAACTTCAATTGGAACTTGAGAAGGAAGAAAAAGAAAGACAGAAAGAAATAGAAATCAAACAGAAAGAAGAAGAAGACAGACAGAGAGAAATGGAGGAAAGAAGAGCACAAAAATTACAAAAAGTTGGGGGACACTGAGAGAACTGGTGGAAAGAAGAGCACAAAAATTACAAAAAGTTGGGAGACACTGAGAGAACTGGTGCAAAGAAGAGCACAAAAATTACAAAAAATTTAGAGACATTGGGACCATTTCATATTGACATTATTCATCATAGACATTAATAATATTTAGGAGACAATTTAACATTTTTGCCTTTAATTTTATCAAGAATTCATTTTTAAAAATCCCTTTATAGTATTTCAGTGCAAATCTCTTCTTATAAGGAAATATCTTCTAAATTCGACTGAAATTTGAATGGTGGTGAAGATGTTATGTTATATTTAAGAAATAATTCACAGGAACATGAATATATGTTGTTTGCCCTTTATGGCAAATATTTTACCCAGAACGTATGTGAGGGGTTAAATATAGGCATAAAGGGCAAACCCATGGTAGACTCAACATATATTCATGCTCCTGTGAATTATTTCAATTTTAATATGACACTTACAGGGTACAGAAGAGATGAATTTGTCTTTGTAGTCATAGGTGAAACAGTCGTTTTACCCCATAAAGTATGACGTTTTGGTCTATAATGTGGCAAAAACTGTCGTCAATCTGTCTATGATGTTATCAAAAGTATCGTAGATTGTCATGAAAATACCTTCGAGTATATGCGCATTTTACCGCGGTTATGGATACAAGGCGATTAAAGGATGCCATATTAGAATAACTATTTATTCACCCAATAGTAAGATTATCATAGATTATCAATGGTGGTATCAACCTTTAACAATAAGGTCAATAATTAAAATGTTATTGACAACTCTGCTCAGTTATTTTGTTATTACCCCCATTTGTTTCCAATTTTCCCTCCCAAAATTTCAAAGGGTCAGTAGCCAGGGTTTTTGGGGTTTTTTTTTTTGCTATTAAAGAGAAGTTCTGATCAGAAATTGTTAGGTTATTGTGTTGAAGCAGTACATCTTATCAAAAATACAGTATTAAGCTATTTTTCTCCACGTGGTATCAGTTTCTGATGTCAAACACATTATTATTTTGTTGTATAACTTTTGTCTTCATCATCAGTTGTATTCCTTCTTCATATACATGTATCACAAGAAGTTCCATATTGTCTGTCTGTCCGTCAGGTCATTCTTGTTGTAATCATATGTGTCATCTTCCTTTAAAAATGTTGACCGTTACTGTTGTTTTGATTGGCTAGGCAATTATTATAGTTTAAAACATATGTTTTGCTTTTTAGAACATGGATTAGCAAGATATCTATGTTAATTTATTATTTACCTGTTAGAATCAGAAGTTGCTTAAAATTGCCTTTTTCTGGTAATTACATGTCATTTTTTTTTGACATTATCTAGACTAGTTCAGATATAGGTATAAGCTAATCTGATATTTGATTTGAATTTAATTGATAAATTTTATGATTTGTACCAACAATTTGTAAAGGAGAAATGAAATGTACCCTCCCTATCCCTGATAATAAATACATTAAATTTTGTATATCTATATGGAGGCATTTTATTTGGTTAGCTTCAGGGATCTGGAAATTTTCGGAACCAATTTCGGTCATTTTCGTAGGTCAGAACATGTGGATGAAATTTTTGACATCGTCTTTACCCCCCCCCCCCCTTTCAATGATACTTATTTTAAGCTATGTTTTCAATGCAATGTATGATTCTTGTCACGTATTCTGATGCCCAAGGTTATACTATCACTGCATTAGATTAATAATTCATGTTTATTATCAGCAGTGATATCCAAATGTCAAAATTGCAGTTGATATTCCCTCCGATGACAAAACAAAAGTAAACTGGAAATGGCATGTGTTGTATTTTCGAACAAAATAGGAAATGGCTGTGAAATGCAAACGCATTCAAATTGGAAAGGCTATTCAAGGCACTAACGGAATTCATTGGGATTAATTTTAATTTTTATTTACTGCAATCAACAAAGGTGTTACCTATCCTAATCATGTAGATCTACTGTTAATCTGATTAAAGGTGATGACATGTACCTGGTGACATGTTACATCAAATTTAATAAGCAGTTTGGTGATTAAAGTCAAATATTTTATGCATTGTCTTGTAGAATGTCCGATTTTACATACAATTTTTTTTTAATGTCAAAAAAGTTGAAAGTCATTTCAGTCAAAAATTGAAAATTTCGGTCATGACCGACAAAAAAGTGGCATTTCCTGATCCCTGGTTAGCTTTGTCGTTTGACAACCTTTAATGGGTATATATAAATGTACGTCAGTATGCAGATTGGAAATGTGAAAGATATTCCCAATTTCCATTTTAGATTAATTAATTTTGAAATGCATGTGTGAACCATAAGGTGCTAATATCGGTATGTCTGTCTTTAGTATGTTTCCAACATAAGCACATTCAACTGTGTTACATTTTTTTGGATAATGGAAATTTAGAGATTTTTGCTGTATTTGAACTCTAATGTCTGTCATATATTGTATGTAAATCAAGTATAACAATACATAACTAAACAAATGGTACTGTCACGTACTTTGTACTTTTATATATTCATAATGTTTTACATATAGGTAAAAAAACTCTAGTTTTGGATTATCCTTTTAAGGCCAATTAGGGCATTTATGCAGACACAGAATTTGAAAGGATATTACATAATGATACTGGATAAACAGATTACACATAATACCTTACACTACCTTTATAATATGGAATTCTTCATGTCAGCTATTGTCCATTTAAAAACAAAAAGAGATTTTTAAAAAGTTTTTAGTTTCCACCAAAATATATAGGAAGTTAATAAAGAGTAAGTTAGTTTAAAGTACACCATGTTTTCACTTATTCATGAAAAATTGTGAGCAAATCTATATATTAATATAGCAGTAAATCAGCACAATCCAATATTAATCACCTAAACCAAGTGAAACAGATTTTAGGGAATTCTTTAATACTCTTACCTGCCTTCATTGAGGATATTTTCCTCCTTATGGTCCACATGTATGTCAATGTTAACTTTGGTTAAAGTTTCTTGTAACCCCATATTTTTACAACGGTCTGTCATTTAATTGTGAAAGTTTAAATTAAAAGTATTATGGAATGATGGACATCTGTATATTAATTGAAAAATTAGAATGTTGAAACTTTTCAAATAAAGGATTATCAGAATTTTGTATATTATGAATTTTGTATAAAAGATTGGAAAAGATTTTAAAAATATAAAATGCTTTTACTTTGATCAAATCAATGCGAGTTCATAATTTGTCTTGCTGAACAGAGAGAAAACATTATTAAAAAATGAAATTTGAGGGGGCAGGCTTTCAGGTGCTGTGATGGGAATGGAATGACTGGCTACAATAAGGTTTTACTGTAAGTAATAAATGAGTCATACATGTATTTTTGTAACATTTAATTTATCTGTGATATACTTATTAAGATATATACATGTATATAAAGTCTCAGTCTTCTTGTTTTTATAACCATTATTTTTTTCTCTTCACTCTTCCTTTGTGGTTTGTTTGATCTCTTTGAAACCTGGTATTCTACATGTATACTATATTTCATGTGTACACTTTGTTCAATTACTATTCTCTAAATTTATGTAAATTCTAAAACCAAAGGATTAACTCCCTCCATGGTAGTTTTGTCCAATAGCTATATTTGATATTACTGGTTATTCGGATTTCGTTTAGTTTTATGCATTTTAAACATTTTTTGAAATTATGGATTTCCTTTGTTTGGGTTCTAGTGCTGCTGATGAGGAATAAATTTCTGAAATGGCCATACAGCTCATTAAAATTATTGCAATTGGAGTGAACATATGTGTCATGGTCTCATGTTCATTTACTCCATATTCTTTCGTTAAATATAGACCATACTGAGTAAATAATAAACACATTGGGACGATATAAATAATTCTTCAGCAGCAAGAAGGACTTTTCAAATATTAAACATTGCAGGACAAGATCTTCATGCATAGTCTGTAGTGGTGAAATACAAGATCTTAGTATTGCCACCAGTGCAGTCACTTCAGAATCAGTATTTTGTTATTTGTTAATACTGGGCGATGCCTCTGCTGGTGCACTGTTAGTCCCCAAAGGTATTCACCAACCCGGTAGTCAGTACCTTGGTGCTGGATGTAAACCCATTTTATTTCCATATAAATTTTACAAAATTTAGTACAAAACTAAGGACTATCTCCCTCATACATAGCCTTGTCCGTAGCTGATTTTAGCTATTGGTTATATTTGTTTTCAATCAGCTTTTACACATATTTTAGTTTTAATGGTCTTCCATATGTTTTGATCTGACAAAGAGACAAAGGTTATGGAAATATAGAATCCACAACAGTATCGAGTGAGAAACGACATTTCTACACTAGAGATAGTTAAATTTTCAAATTTTTAAACGTGTCGTTTCTCACGAGATACGGTTGTGGATTTTATTTCTCTAATGATTTCAAGGAGATTTTGGACAAAAACATGACCCCCCTTTTCTGATGATCCGAAATAAATGTGTTCTTTGAGCGTGACGTCAGCAGGCATGGTCGCCTTTTTTCATGACGTCACAATGGTAAAGTCGGAAAACGGCAAACATATTTGACGTCATAATTGAATTTCATCCAATCACTTGCCGAGAACAACATTCTCTCTAGAGAGGAGAACAGTATTTCTCCAACTGATCAAGAAACGTGAAAACAGGACAGAAATTAGAGAAATGGCCATCTACAGAAACTAAATTTATAGGAACTTTGGAATTTTTATTTGATAAATTCTCCTGAAATCACCAAAAGTCAGCTGAGCCAATTTTTACGGGAATAATAGAGTCCCTAACATCAAAATGCATAATTTGATTTGACCCAACAGCAAAGAAGGTAACCCTCACTCCTGTTTCATCTTGACATGAGGAGCTTGTCACACCATTCCAAACCCTATGGCAGAAATCAGCTACTCATATTTATCTATGACTTTCAGATGTTGACATATGTAAGATATTTTGGAAACAAGATGTCGATTTGTCTTCTAGAAATAAATCGTTTTGTCTTCTAGAAATAAATCGTTTTTTTAGAAATAAATTGTTTTGTCTTCTAGAAATAAATCGTTTTGTCTTATAGAAATAAATCGTTTTGTCTTCTAGAAATAATTGTTAATAAGATTTATCAAAGGATGTTAAAGGATGCAGTAGGAGCAAATCCCTCTGCTGTCTGGGGTCTTTTACAAGACGACTTTGTTTTTTATTCTTCTTTTTATAGTCAAACCTGTCTTATGTGACCTTCCAAGGGAACCTCAAAATAGTGTCACATAAGACAGGAGGTCTCTTAATACAGGTTCAATTTACAAAGAAAGCACTATGAAGGAATATAAAATTAGGTTCATATAAGACAGGTTTTTGCTTAATAGAGGTGGTCGCTAAGGCAGGTTTGACTGTACCACATTGAGGATATGAGTCCTACTCAAAAAGCATATTTGATGTTCCCAAAGTAGGAAAACATAATCATTGTCCTTTCTCTGTGGCAATTATGTTGTTTTTCCAGCTGACAAGGCCCATAACAGCATCTCATTTATCTATTACAGACACTTCATTGGTTGATTAATGATGGAGATGGATATTAATATTCGTTTAGCAACCCCACTTTACAGCTCTCAACTATTCAAAAAGACTACATCCAAAACAATTACAAAACATTATTGTGTTATTTTGGTATCAATTTAAATGAAGAATTAAAACACGAACATGTCTTGTATCTACTAGGTAACTAAGTTACATAAATGCCCTTACAATCATTGCTGGGTCTGCCAAATGCACAAGGATATTTCTACACTCTATACTACTTTGCCACATGGGAATCTATACTACTTTGCCACATGGGAATCTAGACTACTTAGCCACATGGGAAGTAAAAGTCAGTACTCCGAGATTTTCTGTACTAAAAAGTGTGAAATTTGGTACTAGGTAAAAGATGGGGCCTCTTTTGTTATACATCACTGAATCCATTAAAAAGTATAAGGAAGAGGATGTCATCGCAATGCTGGAATTTTTAATTGATAACATATTTGCAGAATTTCAGTGGAGAACAAGTATTCACACTGACAATAGACGAATTTCCAATTTCATTTTATGAATGAATTGCCTCGATTCACTTGAGGTCAATCGGAGTAAATTGCATCATATAACATTGTGACGTCCAAAAATCTATATTGTGACGTCAAAATTTTCCGGGAAAATTCACCAATTGGAAACTCGTCCATTAAAAGACCTATGGGGCCCTTCTAATTGTTTGTTTCTTTATTCGTATGAAGCAAGATTCATACAAGGGCTATTTCAGACAAAAAAAAAGACAATAAGTTAGAAAAGTCCTTTAATTTTAGTTTCCGTAATAAAGATGACTTTCTTTCATAGAACAATCTTCTATTTAATGGATAACCCTAATCTTTTATTATATTCCATACCTAAATGAACTCGAATTAAGAAAGACCACCCTCACGAAATTAAAATTTTATTTAGAAATCTTTTTTCTACTTGGCACGAATAAACTGTCAACATTGCGTATTAAATAGATCCCGAGTTTTAACTGAATTGACACATGCCGAATTTGACATTACACCGGACTTTATACTGTTAATAATGTATGCTCTCTATATTTTTCAGTTATGGTGCACTTGTGCGTGAGAGAATTTCTCATATGGATATACTATTGATACTTTCAAATTTTGGCATTTATTTGATTAATTTCGAAATGTAATCCAGACTACCTGTTTTAAGTGCCCACATCTCACTATTTTATAACGCCAAGTTTTCTTACATTCGACTTGATGAGTGCCCTGTGTTTGTCTATATGTTGTAGTTGTCAACTAGCTTAAGACACTAGTGCTTTTGTCGGGCAAAGGATGACAGTGATTGTAAGAGCACTTTGCCAGTTTAATTGATGTTTGTTGACAATCCCGCACCCATGACCAAGAAAGACATGGATGTAGCGTTGCTCGACAATTAGCAAAGAACGCTTAAACCGGTGCTAGGGGCCGTCTTGAACTTACTATGAGGTATGAGCAAAGCTCATTGTCGAAGGCCTCATGGTGACTTCAAGATGAAGAACAACAATAAAAGCGTTGTTCCTTTGCTTGTTTTTTACCATGTATTTGTAGAGACTTTGTCTCATGTGCATTTACTCCATATCCTTTTATTCACCATTTAC
>MJUU01009983.1:98105-138113 GCA_002080025.1 Modiolus philippinarum | reverse complement strand
TAATCGAGCACGGCCTCAATTTTTTCGTAGGAGTACCTACTAAACGGACATGACAATTAAAAACGTCCTTACATCATGTACATGATATCCCACGAGTTCTTGTTATTTGGATTGATACTGTTGTTACCTCCACTTCAGTATTTTATTTACAGGCAGATCTTTCACAAATAAAAAAAAACAATAATGAATAAATATGCTTGCAGAGTTCAGTTTAATAGAATAAAAGATAAAGTATAATGTTTTTTTCGAATTCGGTCGATGCTTAGGATTCCAGTTGTGTTACATGCATTAGGCTTCACCTGCTAAAAAATAGAAATATTATCAGAAACTCGTATCATTTAAAAATTATATCTTGCTAAAATAAATAATTGCTGCAAAACATAAAACTATTATTGTGTTTGATATCACAATAAAGATAACCAGGACGAAAGAATTTGAAGATGAGACGTCATTAAAATAAAAAAATGACCATCAGAGCATCAAAATACTGTGAGCGCCCTAGAGGGACATGGGTAGCTCCTACTTACATTTGTATGACTTATTTGTCATAATCTATTTGTAATGATTTAAGCTACCACTCATTTGTTAGGACTTGCTGAATAGAGCATTTATCAACATGGCTGATCATTCGATTTTTGGACATGCAGTTTTAAAATTGGTATTTATCATATCAAAATACATATATACTGATTACAGACATCGGATATCAATAATACCTTTACATGTTGTTTTTGTAATAAGTGCATGTACTAACTGTACGAGATAAGGTATGTCAGCCAGTGTTCTGGCTTCCTCTACCACTAAAACTGACATCACCAATATAGCTGACATACTGCTGAATGTTGGGTTAAACACCATGCAACAGACAAATATAGCATATAAAAATATACTTTACGTGAATAGGGTCTGCACATATCGTAAAGATAAAATTGCAATTCGAAAACGATTTCCGACAAAACCTGACGTTTATGGATTAAATGTTTTGTTCGAAATATCATATATTGTCGTGTAAAATGTGACTTCCGGGAAAAATTAATGTACATGTAACCGGAAGCTTAAAAGTAAATAGAGACTTACAGACAATATTGCATCAAAATTCAAATTCGAACGGGTCTTAAAAAAACAAAATTAAACGTACCACACATTGTAATGTTGCAGTATTCCCATCTCTTGTTCACATCAGTAGTATAACACCACGGACCTTCAGGTTCACCATCAGGGTTTCTACAGTAGTTCTTTGCTGCAGAAAGTCTTTTATTGAAGTGATGTTTGTGTGGCGTGTCACTTACCCATTCCTGACAAAGCAATCCAGACTTTGTTTTGCTTTCGTTTCCATTGTAATGTTTACCTTGTTTGTCAGATTTACATTGCTTTATTTCTGTAAATATGTTAAAACCATGAGAACAGCTTGTAACAAACGGTAGGTAACCAAATCAAAAGCTTACTATATATACTCCCCGTAATAATTTTCAAGGGAAAAAGGTATAAACCTTCAGAAACTTACCAACAATAAAATAGGTTAAGGTGACACTCACATATAATAAATAGGCCATGGGTATTCTTCCGGCCAAACATAAATGCTATATCAAATTATTCCATTTGAATAAAATCTTTGAAACAACCATAAATCTTACTAAATTCACCTTTTCTTTATTAAACCAAAGACAATGATTATGACAATGATCGTTATATATATAGTTACTATAAATTTTCATCTTTAGACCATTTACCAGTTCTGCATGCGATCAACAGAATGAATTTAGGAAAACCCAAAAGCAGGTAACTTTTTGAAAAGTCTCAAGGGGACAGAATGGTTCCATGCTTATGAAAACCAACTAAAAAATAAAGCATTTTAAATCAAAAGTTATAAAAGTTTAACATTTAGCAGACGTTTAGTCAGAAACATAATTCAAAACTCAATCCAAAATGGCGCTTACCATGCTTTAAAGTGCTACTTGTTTCAAGAACAAAATAAATAAACAACTGTACTAACTTGAACCGTCTTCTCAGTGACTAAGGAGGAATTAAAAATTCGAAAATATGCGAACTTACCATTGCTTACTGCAGAATATTATAAATATTGTGTGGGGAATTACTTTGTCCAGACTGACTAGTTACAAAGACCGTACTTTTAAACAAATGTTCATGTTTATTGCTTGTGTAGCGAAATTAGAAAAATCATCCAGCTCTTGTTTAATTAAATCAACACTTTACTGTTACTACCAAAACTTACCTGGATTGTTTATCATGGAAACCACACTGGATATCATTGTAAATTTATAAACAGTTAATTGTTTTAAGTAAATCGTGACTGATACATTTTTATTTGTTATTCATAGCTTATGCAGATGCTCATTTTCATTCAAATCAGTTTATTTTAATATGTAAAAGGAATCATACAGATAAAAATTACAAAGGTCGATTTTCGGCGATTCTGATTGGATGATTCAGGGTTGCTCTCTGGCGCGACCGCATCTGAAGTACTGAAGGGCCACGTTGCATGGGAGAAATTGTTATGTTCTTAGACAGAACCAAGCTGGTTAGGTTTCGAACAATACAACCGTTTGCTGGGTTTGGTGTTGTCCCTTTGGCTACAACTTATGACCCACATAGGTTTGTGATTGTTTATGCAGTGAGTCTTAGGGTTGCCTTTTGCAGGGTCCGGTGTTTAAACCAGTGGTTACAACTAAACGAACCTCATTTGGTTTAGAGCCATGTTAGAGAGACATGGTGTATGTGGTTTGAAAAGGTTCCGAAACGGGGTGTTTGTATATATCCAGATTAGTTGTTTTATATATGGTAGTTTTAATTAAGTTATAATAGAGAATGGTTTGATGTGATAGTTTTAGCAACATTAATTGATTTGCAAGGAGCCCCTGTACATAACTTAGTTGATTGGTTTTGATATTCTTTCAGTTAAAGTTTCGGTATTGTTTCAATTATATTTCTATAACAAACTGCTTATTGAAAGATCCTAAGTTTATACTGGAACGAACCCAGTGATATTGTTTGTTTTAAAGGTTACACGCTACACTTGTTTGTCCGGTGCAGGAGTTACTTCCCTTAAAAGGTTTGACAAAAAAACACAAAATTTGACTAGAACTGACCGGAACTTCATTGACTGCCAAATCACGTATTTCAATGACATTTTTCATAAACGATTTATGATTTGACAGGATTTCATCTTTATCTATAGTAATATTTTTGTATGTAGTGTTGCCTGAGCTATTATCTACGCCAAGTTCTTGTATTATGCAATCATTATAGTGCTCTTTGCACTCAAAAACAACATTGTTTGCGGCTTTGTCTGCAGGAACGACAACATACTTTTCGTGAAGGGATGAAAGACAAGATACAGCGCCACCGTCTTGAAGATAAATTTGGGTGTATTCTGTACGCAGTTTTTCAATTTATGTATTCTGCGTAACACTAAAAACCGGATAGCTTTCACCCACTCTGACAATGTGTTGATGTCATCAACTTCAGATTCACGCTTGATCAAGGATATGGCATATTCCCCAACTGCGTCCATAATGATCTTAAAATTATTATTCTAGTTGATACGTTGAGGTTCCCTGAACTTCGGGCCTTTTGAAATAATTTTTCTGAGACCATCGTGGTCAATGATATCCAGATTACCTGTAATAACGTGCCCAGATGGTTGGTATATAAAAGGTGAACTGGAACAATCACACGTCAGAGGAGTTTTAGAGTAAACTTCAATATATAGGTCCTGCAATGCTTTTCTGTAATTAAAGATATGCTTTGCGATGGTGCTGGAATAGCTGTAGGAAATAATGGGGACTGATTGATTATTGAAGTAGACAGGAATTTTCGATATAACTTGTTTGTGATTAAGTATATTGCTAAGATAAATAGCGTCAATACCTTTGTTCTTAAATGCTATATGTAAAAATTTCCTGTTGCTGTTATGTAATTCTTCAGTCTTGACAGGTTTAAACAGTCTAAATTGTGGTACATCACAGATAATACTGCAGAGTCTATATTGTGGAGTCAGTGGATTAACTCCACTCTGATCAAGACTATAGTCTCGCAATTTTTTCAAGAACGACACAGGTAAGGAAAATAAAATTGTTCTGATATAATGGAGTCCAAGAGGATGTTGAAGGTTGGACAATTGATCTTGAAACATTTTCGACTGTGACCTACATTTAGCTGCCCTTTTTACATTAGGACGATGTATGTCCTAGTGCCATGACTACGGATTGTTCTCATGTTTCTATTGAACAAACGCATGACGTTGACTTCATTACATGCTGGACTAGATAAATTTCCCACTCCCTTAATGTTGTCATTACACCCGTATGGCATAGCTTTGCCTAGTTCTTTAATCCAGTAAAGTTCTCTGTCTGTCCTATATGGTGTACTAAGTACAGGACTATTAGTATTATGGTATATTTTTTCAATGAATCGCACCTTCATTGAAAGAGCAGGATCATGATCAGGTTGAAAAAAATGGTTATAAAGCATCCGATATTGTGGATCTTTATTATCATACCTGTGTTGGTTAATCCTGTTCCGAAGTGACTGACGAGTTTCACCGACATACAGAAGACCACACAGAGAACACGAGGCAGTTGTTTTTTGCAAGCAAGTTATCTTCTTGTATTTTTAATTCTTAAAAGGAGAACGTAAAAATGAGCAAAAGTCTTAAATAACTTTAAATTGAATTTTACGGCCTGAAAGTCACAACTCAACTCACCACACATTGGAATGTCGCAAAACTCCCATCGTTTGTTAGGGTTCGTGGTATAACACCAAGGTCTTGGTTCATTATCAGGATTTCTACAGTAGTTCATTGCATTATCCATTCCTTTAAATCTGTGCTGATGTGGCGTTTGACTTCCCCATGATTGACACGTATAACCAGATTCTGTGGTTGCCTTATGTCCATTATAAGCAATTCCTGTTTCTTCAAGTCTGCATTCCTTTACCTCTGTTAAAATAAAAGTGTTGAATAGAAAAATAAATAAACTCACGAGGATTTCTTGATATGGTTATATCCTTCAATAACCATCAAAATAAAATTAATAATATAAATAAACTTTATTTGGGTCGATTTAACCTGGATATAGGATGGTGTCTCCTTGACATTTACCCCATTCTTTTTCATAAAGAGTAACAATCCATGTACAGTGAAAATTGAATGAGCATGCTTGCTGTGTATGTCAACAATTAATCATGAATTCAGTTTATGTTGTGGAAAGGCCGGGTGCAATGTTGTGTGTAAAATAGTTTCTTACCGTTGAAAGCTTTATGGTTGAAGCAAAATGAAAATAGAAGAAACAAACACTATTTACCTTAGTTTAAGAGACTCAACCCATGTGGTCTTTCCCCATGTGAAGTGCAACTGTCTATATCATAGTTGTACCTCTTATTGGTATGTAAAACGGATCATGACGCGAAATGTTTGTATCATTTTCTGGTAATTCAATTTTGTTTTGTATCCAGATGGCGGAGTGTTGTCAGTTTTTTAAATCCTTGGTACCTGCATTATCGATAAATCATTGATAGCATGAAATGCTAGGGAATACATTTTGTGAATCAACAAGACAGAAAAAAACATAGTTGCCATCATAGAATAACAAAAACAAAAACATTAGTGTTGCTCTCTAGAACGTTATTATCGTAAGAGTTTTTAACAATTCATCCCAAAAGACTTAATCTTATTGTGGCAAATATCAAATGTTATCTTTTAAGTACATTTTGATATAAGAAATCTAACACCACGGGAAATGCGAGACAGGAAAATCTCAGACACCCAATGGTAAGATTTCCAGTCTCGGAAGAGTCCGAAATGATTGGAATCTTACCCGAGGGTGTCCAAGATTCTCTTGTCTCGCACTTCCACTGTTGTTTCATTTTATTTCTCACTATATTCACCTAAAATATACTAAAACCCACAACTTTTTTCTGTTTACACAAGGATTTATATCCCTTTTTGTAACGTCAAAAAATCAGGAATGTATACCCGAGAGTGCCATATTTTTAAAGAGGATTTTTCTTGTATATTCCAGTAAAATTTTACTTTAAATAAATGATATAACAACTATTATCACTAATAAGGACATATGTAGACTAGAGGCCCTAAATGTGCAAACACAATATTTGCCAGTAAACTGCAGGTGTTTTCTTTTGTCTTACTAGTTTAAGACAAGGAAATCTCACACCACTAAAAAGGGAACTGCTGTGCCTGAAAAGTGAAAAAAGATTGAAAATTAGAAATAAGCATACCACATTTTGGAACATAACACAATTCCCATCGTTTGTCTTTGTCCATGGTATAACACCAGGGTCCAGGTTCACCGTCTGGATTTCTACAATGATTTCCTTGACTGGCCAACCGTTGATACGAATGCTTATGTGGCGTAGAATCTCCCCATGGTTGACATTTTAACCCAGTTACCGTGATTTGATGATTTCCAGAATAGCTCTCTCCGTCGTCATCCGTAAAACATTCAATTACACCTGTTGAACATAAACATATCTATAGAATGACGAAATGAAACAAAATATAAAAAATGAACAGGCATGAGCAAAACCAATAGATAAGAATTAAGTAAGGGAAAATCAAGAAAACCTAATTAAGAATCGATACTATAAATATGATGAGCACTGGCAAACTGCTGTATACGTGGAAATTTTCGCTATATTCGCAATAAAGAAAATCCGCGAATATTCCCATCAACTCAAATAGTTTAATTTTGAAGAGTTAAATTTATAAGCAATGACATCGTTGTATATTAAAGACTTTAAGCGCGAACATTTCCCCCTCGCGAAATGTTTGTCCAACTTAATCGCGAAAAAATAACACAACGCGAAAATATCCACGTTTGAGAAAAATATATTGATAGTTATGGATTCTTGTTTTTGAGATATTTTCAGGTTAAAAAAAAAGGTTTCTATAACTTTTGCTCATTTTGCTAACTATAGTGACATTTTGGTTCACTCACAACTTGAAACGCCAAAACTATGTTGACTGTTATGAATAAAGAAATAACCAAATTGTATTTTAGGATCTGACGATCATAAAATACAGCTTAGCGATCTCTAGTGTAATGTAAATTCGAAAAAAATCGTTTGAAATCGAAATAATGTTACACCAAAACAAATGCATTAGAATCTTTTTGGGGGTTTGATGAAGTAGGGCAAAAGGATTTCTGGACTTTGATTTTACATATACTTTCAAATTGCAACGTTTGAAGTTAAAAAATCAACAATACAATGAACGAATGCAGCTTTTAATGTCAAAATTAAGAGTATGCAGCAAAATATTTTACATGGCAATCAAGGGATTTCTCCTGAGGAATCGAACAGTCTGATACAAATCAAATATCATCATTCAATCCTAGAACTTCAATAACAATATTAATTATCTCTGAAAAAAAGGTCGAAGGACAAACTGATTGATTGCTCGTTGTTTAAACAAATATGGCCAATACTTTTACTATATCATTGAAAATGTGCAGACAGGAGGTGTTTTTCATTTTGATAAATTATGTGATATAATGCGGTCAAAATCTGTTTTAACAATCAAATTACAGGAGCTTCTAAAACAAAATTAAGAATTTAATAAAAATTTGATTTAAAGAAAAGGAAACAAGCAGACCGGATAAACATCTCAGTTTCTTTTCTAATACAACATGTTTTTGTATATTATCGTGTCATATGTTGCACTCGTCTTCTGTTGAGATAAATAATCTTTACATACCGTACAGCGGGTAATTTTCGTGGTTGCCAAATTTTGCAATTCATTCTGGGTAGAGGGGTATTAAATTTTAGCGGTCATCAATTTTCGCGAATCAAAATTGGTGTAAGGAAAAGACATGTATAAAAGTATGCTGACTTTAATTTCGCTGGATTCCAGAAACCTCGCGAATATAGCGAAAATTAGAACCCCGCGTAAATTATCCGCTATACGGTATTTGTTGTGGCATCTCAACAGTAATTTACAGTCGTAATTATTCAGCTACTCACGTTTACACTCTTTTATTCCGTCACCCTCATATCCATCTTTGCATTTACAACCGCTGTCGCCATCTTTGTCCACATGACAAATAGCATTTTCGTGACATTTATCAGCCTGCTCCTCTGTTACATCCAAGGTACCATTGGTAGATACACATTTATATGTTGTTTTACAGTCGACCGAAAGTATCTCGTCTCCAGGCTGTCGAAAATTGGTAGAAAGTTTATGTTTACATTTTAGTTTACCTGCATGTACATTATTATCATCAGTGTTTTAGATCATTACAACAGACGCTTAAATCGAATAACTAGACAAACATCTAAGAAAGAGAGAGTAATCTATTTAAGTACAGCAGAATTTTAACTAAGCATTCGAGTCAAGGTGTATATTGTTATTTATTAAATATCCTGCACAAATATTCAGGATTTCTTTAATTCTTTAATTTCTATTTAAGTTTTGAATACGTGAACTAAACTAATGGCACAATTGTTGCAAACTATCTAGCAATATCGCTTGTGATCTCATTGTTCGGTGAAATCAAATTTCATTATGCGTATACTTTTATGATAATCACTTCAAATCATTTAATTCCATTAAATAATTTACTTTTAAAAATATGGGAGGAAAATTGGAATTAATGTCATTATGTACTTGTTTTTAATGTTTGGTCCAAGATTTTGGCAGGGATTTTTTTTTAATTTACATACATGAACTTTACCGATTGATTACTCTTTCCTTTATTTTCCCGAAGAAGAATCTTTTAACATTTCTATAAAGAATACCCTTTGTCAGGATTAAAAAGTTAAACAGAACGACAAATTTAGGAACATTAATTTCCGATTTTTTGTGTGCAATTATAATTGTCGAATGACTAAAGCTTGTACAAAAACTAGCTAAATATCTTTAAAAAGATATAAAAGTCAATATATGTTTTTACAGTTAATGCGATATATCAGTAAGTGGAGTCCTTTTATAAATTTCGTTTGAAAATTAAGGATAAAAGATTATTTTATATGTTTGAAAAGACTATTCTTCTATAAATGATGGACACAATCTTCTACATGTACCTGCGTTCCGCGAAAATCAAAGTTATAAGTACTCTTTACTACACTCTAGGAATTACGGAATTTCTTGGATTCCAATGAAATCAATATCATTGATCTTTTCTCAAACTGATCATAGGCCTTAAAGCTAGTTTCGAGTAGTTAATGTTATGATAAGTTTTAATTTGCCTTACACTGATCTCAAAAATGCATATCTCAGAAACAGAGTTCCAAACTCAATTGAGCAAAAGTTAGTGTAACAATGGATTAAATTTTCGTTGCGATTCAAAATTTTCTTGACCCAACTTTATTTATGTAACTTACAGCTATATATCCAACATCAGAATTACATCCACATTCCTCTTTTTTGATGCAGCCATTTCCGCCTAGGACAAAGCCCTTTTCACATGCACAGCCCTCGGTCATTGGCAATTCACATGACTCTCTGCTCTTATGATTAAAACAATTTTCTTGACATCCACTAACGCGAGTAGAATATGTTTCGTCAGATTTGCAAGTCAGTGCTTTTGAAATAGAAAATAATATATATTGGGTTAATGATGCACTGATTAAGATATTCTGCTTGCATCCGTTAAATTAGTTTTGAGGCCTCATGGTGACTTCAAGATAAAGAACAACAATAAAAGCATTGTTCCATTGCTTGTTTTTCCCACGTATTCGTGGAGATTTTGTCTCATTTGCTTTTACTCCATATCCCTTCATTGCTTATTTGAGAGCTAATGACCTGAAAATTTTGCACACAAACTGGCCTCTCATTGATACTGCCGATGTTTACTGAAATCTATGATGATTCTTGACCAAACCCTTCGGGAAGTTTTGAGTTTGATTTTTCTTTCGTTGTGCGACAGTGTTCCACCAGCAGACAAGGCACCCCTTGACGCATCTTTTTAAATTATGTATTGTTTTCTCTCTCCTTTCAAGATTGTGGTCATGGAGTTAGTGGTCTACCTGTATTGGGTTTTATTCGTATGTTTATTATACTATAGGGAAACGGGACATATAAAGTGGAGGTTTGGGTACCCATAGACCGGTTTAACCCTACCGCTAGCTTTTGCTAGTGCCGGTACCAAGTCCGGCTGTCCCGAGTTCCTATCTTTGTCTACGTTTGTCTTTTGTCTTATTCGTGTTCTTCTTGTGTAGTTCCATAGCAGATTGTGGCATTTTATTATAATTTTCAGCCATTGTAGGTGTTTCCTGTTATCCATTTTTTACACTGTTAAAAATAATAAAAAGTGATGAAACTGTTTTTTGCCAAGAATAAAACATGATATCGAATATAATATATTATGATAGCACTTTCCATACAAGTCGTGCTTTATCTATGATATAGATTGAAAGTGATACTTTGATTTGCTAAGATCCCCTCCTCAGTAAAAATTCAACTAAGAAGAACATAAATAGATAAATAGATGAGCTATTTCGCTTTTTGATTATATGACAAACGTGATGATTTTGACTTTCCAATTGTGAACTTTCCCTTTCTCTGCAGCAATATACCTGCATCCCCAGCATATGGAGTATATATTTCACAATTAATTCGTTACTGTAGAGCGTGCAGTACATACAGTGACTTTGTGGAAAGAGATAAAGCACTGTCACAAAAACTGCTGAGTCAGGGATATGTTCAGCCGTCGTAACTTTCGTCCCTTCAGAAATTCTATGGCCGTCACCACGACATCATATATAGATATGAAATGTCAGTGTCACAAATAAAAACTGACATTTTCAGCTAGATTCGCGTCTTCCCGGATTTGACATTACCGGTTTTGACTTTACTCTGAATTGACCCACTGACAGTGTGACGGGTGCTGTGCACAGAGCAGGACATGCTTACCCTTCCGGAGCACCTGATGTCACTCTTGTTTATTGAGAGTTCACACTGTTAGTGCTTTAGTTTCTTGTGTTGTATATGTATTGTTCGTGTGTTTTGTGAGCATGTGGTGTCTTTGGTCTTCCGTCTTTTGGTGTTCTTGCTTTTGCCTTGTCTCTGGACTTTGATTTGTGTAATCTTTTGCTTTGTTCCTTCGGTATTCTACTGCCGTTGTTTTGGACGTTTTCGTTAGTTTTTCTCATTTTCTTCTCCATATACCAGGTTAAAAAAAATCATGATGTCACTTTATTTAAAATGTTTCCCCCGCACATGTGTTCTGCGTCTTAAATCTTGGTGCTTCATTAATTTACTGAGTTTCTTTTTTAGGTTTCCTTCGTTAATTTAGTAACTTCGTAGTGTTTGCTTGTTTTGTGGGCATGTGTCGTTTGGTCTTCCGTTTTATGGCGTTCTTGATTTTGCCTTGTCTCTGGACTTTGATTTATGTAATCTTGTTCTTTGTTCCTTCGGTATTCTACTGTCGTTGTTTAAATCATTTTTATTATACTATAACATTGAATAAAATAAATATCAGAGTTCTCAATTACAAATGTACCTCTATTCACATGTGCTTTAGTTCTACCATTTTTTTTTGTTTTGTACCCCCGCCTTTAAAGGTGGGGCTATATAGGATTCCTCTTGTCCGTCCGTCCGTCCGTTAGTCTTTCGATCCGTCCGCCTTTTCGTCCGTCCGTCACATTTTCGTTTCCGGATGATAACTTGAGTTTGCTTTGAAGGAAAGTTGTATTATTGTGGGATAATGTTTGTATTTATAAATTACAGGTCAAGTTTGAATTTGAGCGTGATCGGATTTTGCGTTCCAGAGTTATTGCCCTTGATTTGGGCAAACTCTGTATATTTTATGGTTTCCGGATGATAACTTGAGGTTGCCTTGAAGGAAAATTTTAATATTTTGGAATTATATTTCTATTGATAAAATATATGTGCAGTTTGATTTTGACTGTGATTAGATTTTTCATTTCAGCGTTATTGCCCTTGATTTAGAAAAATCTGTAAATTTTATGGTTTCCGGATGATAACTTGAGTTTACTTTGAAGGAAAGTTTTAATATTGGGATAATGTTTCTATTCATAAAATACAAGGGAAGTTATATTTTGATTGTGATCGGATTTAGTGTTCCAGAATTATTGCCCTTGATTTAGACAAAATCTGTAATTTTTATTGTTTACAGATGATAACCTTGAGATTGCTTTGGAGGCAAGTTTTAATATTTTGGGATAATGTTTCTATTAATATTACAGGTTAAGTTCGATTTTGAGCGTGATCGGATTTTGCGCTCCAGAGTTATTGCCCTTGACTTAGGCAAAATCTGTTAATTTTATGGTTTCCGGATGATAACTTGAGTTTGCTTTGAAGGTAAGTTTTCATATTTTGGGAGAATGTTTCTATTCATAAAATACAGGTCAAGTTATTTTTGTCTGTGATCGGCAAAATCACATTCAAGGCAAAATCTGTAAATAGTTTCCGGATGATAGCTTCAGTTAGCTTTGTAAGAAAATTCCTACTAGGATAACCTATTAGCGGGGGTATCTTTAGTGAACAGCAGATCACCTGTTTTTAGTTGTTTCTTTTTTGTTTGTTTTTTGGTTGTAGATAAAAAAAAATCAGCCTTGCTATTTGGTTGTTCACAAACTATTTGCTTCATATTTCTTTATAAAACTTTAGTTTTTCATGGGTACGTTATTTTTGGTAATTACATTGCAGTTGCTGCATGCATTTGTTATTCCTGTTGTTTTCCCTGGATTGAACCCCTATGAAATTCATAGTTATGTTTTCTGGTATTTAGATGCCGTAACGGATTTGAATACGTCTAATATGTTGCATTTCTTTATACTTTTGTTTCTTAATCATTGTTATAGGTTACAGCTATTTTGCTTTTTCGAAAAAAAAAATGCTTGGTTTGCCATGTTGTTTTATTGGTGTGCATTAATTTTGTACATAGATAAAATACGGTTTTTAGTAGTTTGAAATTATCATTTTAGAAATTTACTGAAACATGTTTCAATAGACCATATCCGAGTTCTGGTATTTAGATTCACCAGCAATCGTTTGTCCGCCCTACGTCACAAACGTGTCCGCCCCATGTGACCAAGAATGTACTTCAACAAGATAGTTTCATGACGTTTTAGGCTTTATGACGTAACGTCTACTACACTGTGACGTGGTCTGTTAAATCCTGATACTAGAATTCGGATTTGGTCTATTTTGTATATATATAGTTTATGCTTAAACAGTTTATTACATTCATATTGACGAGGATGAATCTCGTTGTCATTATACGCATTATATACGGTTTGTCATAGATTTACCATTTTAAACATTTCTTTTGGTTAGTAAATATACATTACTAATGAATTTCACCAATTTATAAAACTGATTCTTTCAAAATTTACCGTGTAGGATATTTATTTCGTATACTTTTGCAATAACAAGAAAACAAATTTGAAATAAATACTTAATTAGAGTCGTGACAGAAATGTTACCTTGCTTCTACTTTTTCACCTGTACATAGTTAAAAAACAAATGTAAAAAAACGTAATAAAAATACCATTACTGAAAAATAAATATGAAAACACACACACACACACACACACACACACACACACACCCAAAAAAAAACCCGAAACTCTGACTTACGGCATAATTCTTCATTTCTCCATGTCACAGCTATATCATTTTCTTCACATTCGGCAGCAAATGCAGATAAGTGGTTACATACTGCAACTTCGAGGTTGTCAGCGTTTTTGTTGTGAAACAAAGATACAGCTTTAGCACACATGTCAAAATGATGAGATGATTTTATGTCTTTGGACTGGAGACATTTTGAAAATGGATTAGTGCTGTTTTCCTTTGTTTGTAAGTAACCACAATACTCGTCTGAGGACGCAATTGTCGTGATTTCGTCGCTAACGTCAGGAACTTCAGTAGCATCGGTACATCTGTAGAAAAAATATATTTACCATTTATATTTAATCTACTTGTTGCGCTTCAGATTAATTGTTTTTCGTCAATTAATATTAAGTTAAATCATTGTCATGTAGGATTATTTTGTTTTTAAGTGGTATATATTTATATTCAATAGGCCGGGGATCCAGTTATCCTTCGTACTGGTATTTGAGGAGATTTGCCTTCAATTACATGAGAGTTTCTATCTCGAATTTCCCGTATTTAATTTGTCGGTTATCATGTTTATTTCAAATGTGACGTAAACATGGTGTCTCTTCCAAACGTTTAGATTTTATCTGCACTGATGAGACATAAGTTGTCGAAATGCGCATATACAGAAAGTAAATTCACAGTGACTTCGGTATTTAGTTATTCTGTTTACTCTTTAAACCCTCTGTTCTGTTTGTAGATGTTTTTTTTTTTTTGTTTTTTTTTCATATTTTTATCTTTTAATTGTGATTAACCACACCTATATGTTTTGATTTTTATATGGAATAGTAGTATTATGTTTTGAATATGCTAAAGACAATATACATGTATATAGGAAGTATTATTTGACTTATTTGACTTAATGACAAGTTCTCGTTGTTGTTTTTAATGGTACAATTGATACAGTACAATTTGACTGACGGTTCGGTTCTCACTTACTTGAACTGTACTTCATGTATCTACTTCATTGTAAGGGTACTCGTCTTGATAAGTTGGACTATTTTCTAGTTTGAGTTTTGCTGTGAATCTTCTTGTTTATTTATTTTTTAGCCATTCACCACACGTAGATGAGGGTTTGGATCCAAGAAAACGAGTTAAACCCCACCGCAATTTTTGCGCCTGTCCCAAGTCAGGAATATGTTGGTCATTGGCTTGTCCTTGTCTTCTTATAAAATTTTAGTTTCTTAATATTTGGGTTATTGGATGTGATTTGTTTCCATTGATTTATTTACTTTTTTACCTTTTTGGGACCATTCAAGGCTTGCTATATGGTTTGAGGTTCTTCACTGTGTTGAGACCATACGGTGACCCCTAGAAGCTTTGTTTTGGGTCGTTTTAACCTTGATATAGGATGTTGTCTCCTTGACATTTACCCCATTTCCTTTCTTTTTCATGTTAATCTATAATCAAAGTGTTTTAAACAGAGAAAGATTGTAGTCAAAGTTTCAGCAACTAGCCTTTTTATAGCGGTTTAACACATAACTCGTTCATCTTTTAGTTAGTTGTTCTGCTGTAGTTATTTCAACTGAATTAATATAAAATATCTACGTTAATCAGAATAATGTTTATTATAGTATTTTGTTTTTTAAAGATTAACCCCCATTTTTAAGTTAAACGAGTTAATAAAAAGTCAAAATTTCAATAATTATAAAAAACATGTTTTAGATGTAGGAAGAATAATAATATACTACGTACTTGAGGCCAACTTTCAATGCTTCATCTTTCAATTGCCAACTATCTGCTATCTCACTGAATTTGTTGATATTGTTTGAAACATCTGTCCCGTCTTTAGTTTTCAGATCATTCTTGTTTCCATCACAGTCACCACATATTCCTGTCATACGTTTTGCAAATGTGTCTTTCACAACTAGTTCAAAATGTTTATCTCCATCAAATTCTGCATCAAGTCCACAGTTAGTCTGAACCCGGACATATCGACCACTCATGAATATCTCAATAGCCTTATTAGTTTTCTCGTATGGAAGAAGAACTTTTCGATTATCTACCTACAATGTGCAGGTAATCTTTAAAAAGTATGTAATCATGGGTATTCTTATATGCGTTTTGAAATTGAATCATATTCTAATACCTTATTAAATAGTTATTTTCACAAGGACTTAATTTTTGCTTCATTTGCAATTATTCTGAAAATTGCATAGTGTGAAATATAATTGATATGAGACTTTATACAATAAAACACAACGGCAGTAGAATACCGAAGAAAGAAGGCAAACGATTCTCTCTGTAAGAAGCTATTATACTAACACAAAAATGCAATCATTGACATTAAAAAAGGCATTTTTGATATTTGTATAATATTTTAAGCGACATACGTATATATAATAAGAATTAAAATTAAAAAAACCGACCGTTTTTCGAAATATAAAAAAAACCACTAAAATGCACATCACAATCATTCTCACCTTAAAATTACTATAACTTAATGTTCATCCATCGCCATATGATAAGGACTTGCACATACTTCAACCCGCGAAAATGTAATCAACAATTTTTTTTAAAAAGACTTCGCAAAATTTGAAACCGCTAAGATAACCACTATTACACTATAATAGAACCAAAGAGGTTGCGAATCGTTGTTGTGACGTATACCAAATTTGATTGATTGATTGATTGAATATTGTTTAACGTCTACTCAGCAATATTCCAGCTATATCAAGACGAGAACAAGTTTGTTAATAAATAATCACTTTGGGGTATGGAAAGGGCCTTGGGACGGGAAATTCTGACTGCCACTGGAAAAGTAGGGTGAAATCGTCAAGGGCGGGGAATTTAGCCTTGTAGCCGATCACCTACGGGCCACCCCAAAAGGAGCTTGCTACAAGGGTTCTTTAACGTGCAGGAAGCGTGGCATTTCTTCCAACACGTGGACCTGAGTTTTTCATCCCATCCGAAAGATGGGTTGTGTATTTATTAATCCCGCACAACCACGGGTTGGGTCCTATTTCTATATCCCGGGACCCTCGGGGTCAGCCTCCGTTTAAGAGGGGTCACACCCCGCAAGCCGGAGATACTAGGTCCTATTTCTATATCCCGGGGTTCCCTCGGGGTCTTCTGTTAGGAAGACTCATACTCCAAGCTCAGAGGATGCTGCAGGCCTATTCATAAGCCGGGACCGCGCACGGCGGTACCAAATTTGAAACAGTTATGCTGAATGCGATCTGTCATTTGATCCATAAAACATCATTTATCAGAATTTTACGTTTGTCAAGGTTTTACTCCAGTATATGAAATATTATTGGATCGGGAGTCTTTCTGATCTATATGATCATTTTTAAGCCAATGGCAAATAAGGCTTCAAAGTGAAATGGAAGTATTTTCAAACAAATCAAGATATTTTTTATTGTCATAAAAATTAAAAAGTAGATATTGATTACTTCTTCCGTAAATGGTCATTTCCGGTGTGAGACGAAAAATTGAGACGAACCTACGAGCATTCGTCTGAATTCAGTAAATGGCCAATCAGAACTGTTCATTTTCATGAATCAACGGACGTATCCATGACGAAACATTTTGAACATGACGCCATAGTGGAAAGTATATTATAATTGGAGGGGGCTTTGCCTCTCCATTTAAGGTTTCGGGACATTGAAAATCATATTTTACGGAAGAAATAACTACTTACATTCGATCAAAATCAAAGATGGGTATATTTTTTAAGTATGCGCTTCACTCGTGAAAAGACGGAATTTCTTAAATTTATAAAAGATATACTGATTTTTTTCATCTGATTTCATGCAAGAAGCTTTTATACTCACACAAAAATGCAATCATTGACATTAAAAAAAATCATTTTTTGATATTTGCACTTTACATTTATTCCTACTGGTGGAGTCACCTTAAAAAAATTATAAGTTAATGTTCATGCATGGCTAAAACATAAGAACTATTAGTGTGAAAAATAAGTTGCCTAAGCAACCAAAATTCGATACAAGGATGAAAAAAAATACCAAATTAGAGTTAGGAATTAGAAACAAGAGGCTCTCAAGAGCCAGTATCGCTTCACATGGACCATTGCCAATACATAAATTCAAATAAACTTCTTTGTTAAAGGGTCTCATTTTCAAACATTTATGTTATATGATCCTTTATTTAATATTTTCCGTATTGCCTGCCATCTTGGATAAGGGATGGACCCCCAGGACACAATTTTAAAGAAAATTAACTGTTGTGCCATAGTTTATTTCCATCTGGTCAAATGGTTTCAAAGGAGATCTTTGAATGTACTCCATTCCCATTGATAGCCAATTTGCATAAGGTGCAGAATTGAAGGACATCTGTTTTGAAGGACCATCAAAGATACATTGTGATTAAATTTTATTCTAACTAGCCCAGTTGTTTTAGGTAAAAAATTCTTTGTATACTCTTTCCATAGGGTCGAGTAACAAATTAACTTCCCCGCAGATGGCCATTTTGGATGACATATAGGCACCAAAGTGACAATACTTAGTCAGCACCTCATAAGCATCATTTTAGTCAGGTTCTGTGCATATCCAATCAGTGATTTTCAAGCACAATGTCATCAATTGCTCACTTAAAGCTTTCTTTCATAAAATATTATTCAGGCTAAGGAGACATGAAGATGATTCTATATACATGTATGTACGACATGAAATAAGCAAATTCCCTGGTAGACACAATACATTTTCTCTAAAAGAGAAAAGTTAACCAAAGATGATTTGAAAGCAGAATTTATAAGGAAATAACCCATAAGCCATATGGCACTAAAAAATTAGGAAAAAGGGTCAATTACTCCTACACAGGCGTTTGGATAATCTTTAAATTTCAGAGTATGTAGATCTGCATATGATGAACATTTTTTTTTCAATTTACACTTTACCTTTATCTATTACAGTTTTTGAAATAAAAATGCAGAGATTTTGAAAAGTATACAGAAAAAGGGCTGCAACTCTGATACCTGTTTTCCGATTTTTCTTCAAAATTGCAGGGCAGATAGATCTCGGCATTAGAAACAATTTTACCCCATATCAGATTTTTATATCTGCAACGTTTTTAGTTATTTGACAAAAAACTGCAATTTACCCCTATGTTCTATTTTTAGCAGTAGCGGCCATATTGTTTGACCAGCCTACTAATTGAACATAATTTTGAGAAACCATACCCTGGTGATGATTCAAGTCATGGCCCAGCGGTTTCAGAGGAGAAGATTTTTGAAATTGTTGACGGACGGACGAGGGACGACAGACGCCGGACGAAAAGTGATGGCAAATGCTAACATGGCATTTTAGGCCAGGTGAGCTAAAAACTATTCTTTAACGAAGCTCCATGAAAATTTGATTGAATTTATTTTTTACATTACCATATGGGAAATTAACCGTTATTTTTTCATTCAATTTTGGTATATCTGTATTACCATATCCCAGCCCCAGCCTTGTATTCGTCGACTGAAATATCATACAGACGACTCTACTGAGAATAATCAATGGCGCGTCAGATTAATTTTCATCGTCAATTAAAATTCAGTTAATGAATTGTCATAAAGGAAAAATTAAAAATGCACTTCAATTTCATTAATAGTTTGTTTTTTACGTAGTATATATTTACTTCAATAAGTTTAGAGATCCAGTTTTCCTTCTAACTGGTATCCGAGGCGATATCGCCGTACGGACAAATTATGGCTCGTATAAAAAACGTTTGCAAATAAGAATATACGGTAGTCTGTTGTTGTCACAAACTGATTATGTGTCTAAGTGACAACAAGGTTTGCATGGTACTCTCTGTAGGCCACAATTAATACGGGAATTTTAAGACATGAACACTCGTAAAAAGTAGGCGGGAAATAGAACTGGATTCGGGATCTTTTTAATAAATTAATGCAGACATCTCTCCAGAAAGCGAACTATTCATTAACTATAGGTGTACTGTAAAAAAAAATACCCAAATACCAACTGTATTGCTATATTTTAACTTACGAAAAGCAAATATCCTGAAGCGCTGTAAGGTAAAATGAAAGTCACCTTTAGCTCATTAGTGATACATTATTTAGTGCTCCCACTGGATGAACTGATTTTTGGTTTTCTTTGTATAATACAAGGACCTTCTCAGTGACAAAAACTAACTCGAAATGCCTATATAAAATGTCTACTAACCAATACATTCTTATCTTTCAGAAGTCGAATACTGGTGCCCTGAATGGAAATGTCAATCTCGCGATGGTAGGGTAATTTTGAAGTCTGGCTTCCATGTTTATTTGTTACCTCGACAGAGAACTGACATTTTGATTCATTCACTGACTTGGCCATTTGATAACGACATTGTCCATAAAACGCCATCCACTGTCCATCGAAAGTCTTATAACTTGACTCTCCAACAGTACTACATTCACAAACATCTAAAAACACAAAAAATACGTTCTCGACCAATTTTTGCAAGTTAATAATAGCCCTGCAATTATGATGTGTACATGTGTTAAGGGGAACTGTGAAAATGTGTTAAGGGGAACCCCGGGAGGGGAACGGAAGGTCGTTCTTGTGAAAACTATGTTTTTTCCAATGTACATTATAAAAAAGTGTTTGTTTTTCAAGTCATCGAACAATTCCAAATGATAGACATAAATTTATGTACATTTATATCGATTCAAACTCAGTTGTTGGTGTTTTTCATATGCTGCATAATGATACAAATAAACAGTGTTTTGATAACTTGAAAGTGCTTTGAAAAACTTCTGTATCAAGGGTTTAGATATCATAAATTGATAAAAACATTCTCTAAATTTTATTATAGATACATTGACTTATTAAGAAAATTTGCTTCTACATGCAGGGCTCTTATACATCAGGGCATTTCACATCCAAACTTCTATGGCAATATCATTTACAAAGCGCATAAATTCAAAAATTGTCCTTCCAAACTTATTAATCTGTTGAACAAACTTATTCACAAAGGATATAAATACAGCATTGTTGTTAAATCTTTACTTCTGGTTTTTGTTGGCAAAAATATTGACCATCCCCTACATGCTTTACATCGTAATTAAATTTAAACAATTTTTCATATTGGCAGTATTTGGCATTGCACAATATCATGTTCTTCTTGTATAATTGATGATGTTGTTATACCAAATCTATTAAGAAGTATTTCAATTGAAATTTCGTATGTAAGAAGGCTTCATATCAGAGTCAACGGAAATTATGTCCTTAGCTAGCTGCCAGTAACTGCGAGCATTTGTCCGGACAGTACCTGTGTTTATTGTCTTCATGTTTTATGTACTTCATTGTAAGGGTACTCGTCTTGATAAGTTGGACTTTTTTCTAGTTTGATTTTTACTGTGAGTGTTTTTGTGTATTTATTTTTTAGCCATTCACCACACATAGGGGGAGGGTTTGAATCCAAGAAAACGAGTTTAACCCCACCGCAATTTTTGCGCCTGTCCCAAGTCAGGAATATGTTGGTCATTTGCTTGTCCTTGTCTTCTTATAAAATTTTAGTTTCTTGATATTTGGGTTATTGGATGTGGTTTGTTTCCATTGATTTATTCACTTTTTTACCCTTTTGGTGCCATTTAGGGCTTGCTATACGGTGTGAGGTTCCTCACTGTCTTGAGACCGTACGGTGACCCCTAGATGCTTTGTTTTGGGTCGTTTTAACCTGGATATGGGATGTTGTCTCCTTGACATTTACCCCATTTCCTTTCTTTTTCATATTATGTACAATTTAGGGAACATCTGAAATGCTTTCATTCATTCAGAGCAAAGAGTAAGATCTCAATACAATCTCAATTTCAATAGGAATGAATTTCTATACATATTCCATTATGTGCAGGGGACAGAATGTTACATTTAAACTTTTTTTTTGGGGGGGGGGTTCCATGAAATTGTGTATTTTGGTAAAAATAAATACCAAAGGAAAAGAGCAAAGGGCATATTTTACACTAACATATGAAAAAAAATTGCACCAAAAGTCGCGGTTAATTACGTGGTGCACAAAATTTACACATTTTTTTTTCTTACAATTGCAGTAGCGTAACATGTCATCGCCATATCTTTCAGTACTACAAAAAAGACAAACACATATCTTTAAGATCATATGCATATACATGCATCATTAATGTCGTTTAATGTTCAATGTTACCTGGACAATCCTTCTCATTGCAGTCTTCTGTTTTTTCGTCAATTTCTTCGCCGAGACATGGCTTCCCACCATGCTTGGGTTCTGTGCATGTTCTTTTTCGTGTTTTCTTCCTAATACCAAGGCCACAGGTCGCAGAACATTTTCCCCATTTGGACCAATCGGAATAACTAGACCATTTACCATCCACTAATAATATAAAAAATCAGAAAACGCACCAAAGGTGCGAAAGCCGAGTTGCGAACATTTGTTATTTTCATGATTACATCATCGGATAGGCAAATAGTTGCATATCAGCATATAAATTCTTTTATTTCAATCAGAGATTTATAATGGAACTTTTGAAGAAGTAAGACTTTGTCCTAACTTAAACAAAAGTCAAAACATTCCAAGTTCCTTTCAAAAAAACTTCGGGCAGGGGTTCCCCCTTAAAATCTAATTTTTTATTTTATTATTGCTGAAATTGAAAGTGTGTATTAGAATAATTTAAGTTTTCTAGTTTGGTATACATAGCAACCAAAATCTCCACTGTCCATTGCAACTTATTTCAGACCACCTTTCAAAAAAATTATGGTAGGGGTTCTCCTTATAATCCAGGTTACATACATATTACTGAAATCAAAACATTCCAAGCCCCCCCCCCCNTTTTCAAAAAAAAAAAATGGCAGGGGTTCCCCTTATAATCTAGTTTATACATATTTCAGAAATTGTGAAGCATAATTTTTTTTTTTTGGAAAGATTCAGTGTTCTGGTTTGGTTTCCATGGAAACTTAAAGCTCCACTATCCATTACAACCCATTTCAGACCACCATCAAAAAAAAATTGTGGCAGGGGGTTCCCCTTATAATCCAGGTTATACATATTGCAGAAATAAGTTTTAAAACCATCCAAGTCCCCCGTTCAAAATAATGATTTGGCAGGGGTTGCCCTTATAATCTAGTTTATACAAATATCTAAAATTGCGAAGAAAAATATGTAGCAGAATACTGTTTTTCTAAGATTCAATCTTCTGGTTTGGTTTCCATGGCAACTGAAAGCTCCACTATCCATTAAAACACATTTCAGACCAACATTTAAAAACAATTTGGGCAGGGGTTCCCCTTATAATGCAGGTAATATGTATTGCTGAAATCAAAACATTCCGAGTCCCTCTTTTATAAAAAAAATTGGCAGGGGTTCCCCTTATAATTTAATTTATATTGTGACGGAAAATATGTAGCAGAACATTTTTTTTTTCAAAGATTCAGTGTTCTGGTTTGGTTTCCATTGCAACTGAAAGCTCCACAATCCATTACAACCCATTTCAGACCACCATTTAAAAAAAAATTGAGCAGGGGTTCCCCTAATACTTCAGGTAATATGTATTTTGCTGAAATCAATAATTTACAAAAAATCAGAATACACAAATGTGTTTTTTTTTCATCTAAGATTTTATTTTTACTGGACATTGCAAAAAACTTTTAGTAATATTGAGCACTTCTTCATATTAAATTAATTACCTCCCTTAGTTTTATTACCTCCCTTTTTTAATTCTGACTTTTCATTCTATCTATTTTTTAAGTTGTTGACACCCCAAAAAGTGTGTTGGTGAACATAATTAGAACTATAAAATGAATTTACATGTTCTAGCAATATAAAAACTACTTTTGTATGAACAATAAATTTTTTTTAGATATTTTTGTTATCAAATAATACCGAACATGTGATTTTAGGCTTTATTGAAATGTTTAATTTTTGTTACATTTTTAAAAGTTCTGACCTTGACCTTTGTTGCACAGACCTCAAAATCGATAGGATTCCTCCTCTAATCATAACTCATGTCTATGCCAAGTTTCATTTGGATGTGTAATGTGGTTCTGGAGATATTGTATGGAAACGAATAAGTCAAATTTTTGTTCTATTTTTAGAATTTGTGACCTTGACCTTTGTCGCACAAACCTCAAAATCAATAGGGATCTTCCTCTAATCATAACTCATGTCTGTGCCAAGTTTCATTCAGATATAACATGCGGTTCTCAAGATATCATGCGGAAACCAAAAGTTGACGCCCGGACGCCCGGACGCCCAGACGCCTAGACACCATTCATCAAATTATAAGCCGAGTTCGACTTCGTCGCAACTCGGCTAAAAACAGAAAATCTCTTTCGTTTTCAAGAGCTGAATACCGGGCTGGTGAATACCCTCTGGGACTAATAGTCCAACAGCAGTGGCATCGACCAATAATTGAACAATTAAAGAAGTGGTAAAACTAATAGTAGTTACAATGCCAAGACAGTAACTATTGAACGCAGAATTCGACAAAGTCGTTGAATTTCACAACTCCAATAGTTTTCATCTATTGGTATCCTATAACAGAAATCGGCATACTTTTGAAAGTGTGTCCTGTTATATTTGGTAATTCCCCACAACTTTCTCAGAGGTCCAAAAAAATCTGTAGGCAAATAAAATAAAAAACAAAATCCCATAACCCTTCATGTTTAAATGAGATGTCGAATTGTACAACTTTGAAGTTTTTTTTTGTAAAAAAAGATCAGTAAAATGGCAAGATTGGCATGTTTTGATTTACTTTGCTCTTATTCTTGGCCAATTCCGCAAAACTTTTTTTTTGGCGAAAATAATCTATCTTAAAATAAAAAAAAATGTTTCCGATAACCCCCAATGTTAAAGTTGGAAAACTACTGTATGAAATTATATAAATTTGAGTTGTTGAATTCCGCAACGTTGTCGAATTCAGCGAAGTTGTCGAAATCTGCGTTTTCCAGGACTAGATAGACAGCTTCATTTTAGTTACTATTTACTACTCTCATGTATATGCACGGTCATTTTGTTCCTCACATTAATTATGATGGATGCAAAGCATCAACAAACGCCAACATAATGTCAAGGTTATTGATTTTTAATTTTTTTTCCCAAAATGTCCACCAAAGAGCAACAGTTGCTGCATTGGTCATCTATAGTCCAAATACAAATTATCTTCAGGATTTATTTGTTGTGAATATTGGAGAGCATGCTTTCGTTGCATTCAAGAAAAAGCGTTGGATATGCATTCAAAAATGATAAGTTGGACTTGTCATCAGAGTCACTTCATAATTATAAAATTATGTGAAATCATAAATCAAATATAACAACTTTATATGTATAAGACTTAAAATTTTGCACAATGCGTTTTAAAATTGCAACTTTATTCGGTAATTTAACAGGTCCCGGGCCTTACAAAAATAACCTACTTAATGATCCATCATTACCAACATTTAAATATACTGTGCAAAAACAAAAGAATGAGGAAGCGCTTCGATCTCTTTTACATAACAGTATTACAAGTAGGTAAGTATGCAAGCCTGGATTCCGCGAATGCATGTTGGATTATAATTTACATGCAATAGATAATAATTTTGAAAGAAAAATACAGAATGTTTCACTGGATTGAATAATTAGAAAAATGAATATCATGTTCAATCAGTGAATTTAAATTGAATTTAGAGACGAATTCCCTTTGTAAAGCAAAAGTGTCAATTGAAAAATTGTGACTGACAGATTCTACTTAATTTTTCAAAATAGATTTCAATGTATCTTGAGAATAAGTGCAGATTGCCTCATTCATTTAACTCATAGCAGGTTACTCCTTTGTGTCGTAGGCTTTATTGTTTCCAGGATTTTGTTTAAATCAAGGATTTCTTGAAACCTGTTTTAATTGGAAAAAGCATTGTCGACTTAATGAAATCGTAAAAAAGAAATATATAGGTCGGTGTGCTATCAGCGGAGACAGAAGACTTTTAAAATTTGGCCAGAAATGGATTTCTTTGGAATTTTCCCTTAATTCAAAACCAGAACTATTTTCATCTAAAAGCTGAGAAGTTATGTCAAGATCTTCATGAAAACTTTTCGAGTGTCTTAATCAGGCCTAATTTAAGATAAGGGAAAAGGATTCTTTAGTATTGTCATGGAATTTGAAGAATTTACGTTTTGATCTGAACTAAAAATAATGCCATAATGAATATTTATTTCGTGTACTTACTGCGTTCTTCTACAAAGTGTTTAACTCGTTCAAAAAAGGTAAATGATGTAATTCGTACAAAATTCTTCCTTCATAAAGGCTGAACATTTGTTATCATCAAATGACTAAATACCGAAATTAATGTGAATTTGTATTCTGCATATGCGCATTTCGACACTTTATGTCTCTTCAGTGCAGATAAATCTAAACGAATAGACGACCATAAACTCAAAGATGTAGAAAATAACTGATAGAGAACAAATACCAAATATGATCTAAATGGAAGGCCAAAATCAGCCAAGGTCAGAGCTTTGCATGAGGGAGATACTGCTTAGTTTTCAACAAAACTTACAAAGATTGATATTGTTAGGTTCCAAAAAGAATCGGCTTTCGGGTCAGCACCGAAGTACTGACTACTTGGCTGGTGAATACCCACGAGGACTAACCGTCCACCATCAATGGCATCGACCCGGTGGTAACAAATGACTTAATACAGAAATTACTGTGAATTTAAATTCTGCATATGCACATTTCGACAACTTATTTCTCTTCAGTACAGAGATAATCTAAACGTTAAGAACCATAAACACAAAGATGTAAAAATAACTGATAGAGAACAAATAACCTATATGATCAAAACTGTATGCAAAATAGTTCTTAATTAATTATTAAATACTTATGGGAAAAAGAAGTAAATCAATCTCCAAAATAATATAAGAAAAAGAAAATGAGGGTGGTTGGGGCAACGAGGTTTAATTTTTTTTTGAAAAGGGGGATACATAGCTAAATGGCATCCAATGTTGCTTTTAACAACTCCCAGTGAGTTTTGTCTCTCAAAATATAAAGAAGGGATTTTATTTTGCATGAAGCATGGTATTTCTCTACAGAGTTTGTCTACAATGATTCCATTTCGTATTTTCCGTATGGACGAACTGAATACCCTACATCGACAAGTTATCACCTGATGGGTCTAGCTTGTGAAGCAGACAAAAACTTGCAAGCAATCAAGATGTAGAAAAGCGAAAATATGTTGAGCCTTTACTGAGGTTGATCAAATATGTTTCGATATATTAATAGATTTTTTAGAAGAAAAACCACCATTTTAGTAGGTTTAAAAGCCGTATTTGAATTTTAAAGTATACGTATTCAGAACCGATTCTACTTATACGGAACATATCCAACTATTTTGATTTTATCTGCACTGAGGAGACATAAGTTGTCGAAATGCGCATATACAGAAGCAAAATTTACAGTAAATTAGTGAGATCCTAACCGTCAGTCTAAAAAGAACAATACAAGGACAATGGCAACGTCGGAAAAAACAAAGAAACAAAGACATAATATGAGCACGGCACAGAAAAGAAAATGAAGACACGCACATATACAAAAATGAACAACATAGACCAAACAAAACACCATGGGTGAGATCAGGTACAGTAATCATCTCCTGCTTCTTATAAGACACCCGTCGTGTTGAACATGTCAACTCCGGTCGTAAAGTCAAATCCGGTTGAGGAAAAAACAAACTTTATTGGCAAAGAGAAAGATCTGTTGTCATTTGGGAAACAGATATCCCATAGCGGTCTACAAGATCATAATGTCGATCGTTAAACTTCTCTAGTGATGATCTCAAGTTATGGGCAACATACACTTGCTTGAGTAGCCTATTTGTAAGCAACTGAGCTCTATCAAGGTAGTCACTGTTTTGACCACAGGCCCTTGAATAGCGAATGAGTTGGGAAATGTTAACTCCATATGCCGATGCTTTTGGAATGTTGCTACAAAGGAAAGGGAAGTTGACTATTGGAAAAGTGAAGTCATTGCGTTTGACATAAAGCCTAGTTTTTAGTGTACCTCTGTTGTTAATTTCAAGATGAAGCTAAGGAAAGAGGCTGTTGTGGAAGTGTCTGTAGTATACTTAATTTCGAGCTCTTTTGGATAGATAAGATGAAGAAAATTACCAAAGCGAGGATTGTTTAGTGATAAAATATCATGTATATAACGGAAACTGAAATTAAAGGACTGGACCAGCTTTATATCTTTATTTCGTGGAAGCCCTTCGATTAATTTAGCTTCATATTAGTGGAGAAATAGATCTGCTAAAAGAGGTGCAGTTTGTGCCCATTGAAATTCCGATAGTCTGTTAAAAACAAGTCCTCCAAACTGGACAAATATATTGTCGATCAGAAACTATAACATTTTAATCACTTCTTCCTCTGTATATTTTTTCTGTGATTCTGAGTCGTATTTCACAAAGTATGCTTGTCTCTGCCTATAACAATGTACTTATATATTCGTTCACCGTTCTTTTGGGAGAAACATCTATGAATTAAATCTTTCAGCCGTGATTTCAGTTGTTCATGAGGAATCGTAGTATAAAGCGTGGAAAAGTAAAAAGTTTTAATGCTGTTACTCGATTTTAAGATGTCAAGCAGATCCTTAGAGGTTTTTAATATCCACATTTCGGGATTTCGTTATCATATTCAATAACAAAATCACAATACTTTCTAAGTAGCTAAAACAAATGTGAGATAAATATAACTGAGAAATTCCTCTTTTCAATAATTGAAAATTGTATCTAAAAGGGAGAAGTCAAATGTCCATGCACAAATTACATAAATACAATCGAAAACCAAAGCATGTGTTATACCTTGTGTATTAAGACTGTATGACTATCAGAAAATTTGTTATCAGAATGAAAACTTTGATATTTTTCTTTTTTACAGCTTTGATTATAAAACAACATAAGATTTTTTTTTTATAAAATCCATGCAAAAAGTTTCCAATTATAAGAGTAAACATTTTATCGGAAATGCGGTCCTTCATTTTCCATTATCAGCTTATATGATTGAAAAATAAGAAAAACAAATAATCGGAAAATGGTGAAATGATCTACTCTGTATTTTTTGTTTGCTTATAAAAGTGATTTATGGCCCAGAAAATATTGTCAATATGCAAGATATTTCACCTTGTAAAATGGTAAAACCAAGGATAAGGAACACTTCTATAAACTTTGGCTCATAAACATTTGACAAACTGATTTTTGATGTAGAGTAAGTGATTACCGAACCGTCAATTAAAACGAGCAATCCAAGGACAATGGCAAAATCGGAAAAAGCAAAATAACAGAGACACAACATGAGTACGATACAGAAAAGAAAAATGAAGACACACACACAAACACACTTACACAAAGATGAACAACATGGACCCAATAAAAACCATGGATGTGATCACTTGCACCGGTGGAGTAAGCATCTCCTGCTTCTTATAAGACACCCGCCGTGTTGAATAGAATAGATCATGCATACCCTTCGGGAACACCTTATGATACTGTAAATTTTCAGTAGTGATTCACATTTTTTGCTGTTGTTTTCGTGTTGTCTTGTATATCATATTGTAAATTTTTAGTTTTGTTATCGTCGTAATATTTGTCCTTGTTGTTGGCTGACTCATTTTATAAAAAGACGCTTTCATAACTTTGATCTCTATGCTCTTTCACAGAACAGAAGTAACACGCACCATGGAATTCTTCTTGATTTTGTCTATGATTTAGAAAATGGCAATAACCAATTAGCTATACCTAATAAATATTTCAACATCATATTCTAATTTGCTGTGTGATGGGTTCCATATGTGAGGAATTACCTGCGTACCAGATGATACTCCTGGTTAATTTTGGGCTCAAATTATAAGGGCTTAATTTTATTTGGCGCTTGTTTTATGTTCTATTTGTTTCGCTATCATCGTTAATGTTGTCTCTGGTTTTTTTTTTTGCCCTTTTTGTTTGCTTTGTATTCTGGATTTTTGATTTTTTGGTTCTTGCTTCGGTATTCATTAAGAAATTTAATTTAAGGGTCAATAAAATAACGACATTATAAAGTATCTTCTATACTTCATCTTTGTAAAAGTATTTGTTATCTTGATTTTGACATCTGTATATCGTAAAATATCATCCCGTGAGCAAGAATATGCAACACATGGGCGATTGAGCGCAGCGAACGAGCCCCGAGATTCATATTCTGGCGAGGGGATGATATTTAAGAATATTCCAGCTTTCATAATTCAGATAACTAGTTTATCGTCTTTTATTTCTTATTTCTATGCAATAGTCTATAGGTTTTGTGTCAAATTCTCCAAGGTTGCGCGTGAAATAAGTTTAATTATTTTTTTACAGAATGGGAAATGTATTTTAGCTCTTTTATGACTTCACAATATTTATTGTCGACTAACGTTATTAAATTTAAATTTTTTTTTGGATCGAACCATGTTAGCAAATCAAAATATAGTCGGTTTTTTCATTGCAAAACCTCTCATTTTTTACATTTGTCTTCCTCTTCCGAGTTCTTTTATGACGTCACAATGTAGACAAAATGGTGGCTCTGCTGAAGTTATCAGCGACCTAGTTTCCGTATTTTCTCGGACGTCTCGTTTTTATTTTTGTGTGTTGGTGACGGTCATTTGTTTACAAAATTACCAACAGAAAATATATTAGATTCTTTATCCAATTCAGATTTATGTCTTGCGAAACGGATAAAAAAATTGCTTGTCAAACATTGGGAGAATTGCCATGATAACTCCAGGTTAACGTCTTGATAAGTTCGGGTAAACCGGGTGTGGCTTTTTGGAAGAGCTCTGCAGACTGAGATAGGCGGAGGGAAAGACGGTAATTTGTTTATATTTACCTCTTCTACAAATACAAAATTTATGCATTTTTTATTTCTTATTTCAAAAACTGTAACAGATAGAGGTTAAATGTAAATTGCAAAAATGTTCAGCATATCAAGATCATCATACTCTGAAATTTTGAAGATAATCCAACACTCTGTGTTGTAATTATTGACTTTTTCACCAAAAAAATTAAATAAAAATTAAAAAAATGCCATATGGTTATGGGTTATTTCAATTTAAATTCAATTTTTGGTTTACTTTTCTCTTTTAAGTTTTAGAGCTATCGCTGTATTAAAAATAATTATTTGTTATATAATCAAGAGCAAAGAAGTGTTTTTGTACAAACTTTTACATTTTTTTGCAAAAATACTCATAATCTACTTATTTCACAAATTAATAAGAATTGTATATAAATGTATATTGTTTCAAATTGTAAGTTTTGTTTGCGCACCTTGCAAATATTTCTCCCAGATAAATATTGAAGTAGCATCTTAACTTCATTGCCTGCATAACTAAAAAACTGACCTGCATGACTATACCACGGTGATCTTCTTGCTATCACTGTGTCAGTGGTCCGTCAGTCGTAAACTTTTCATTCAAACATCTTCTCATTAGAAACCGCTAAGCCAATTGGAACCAAACTTGGGCACAATGGTCCTTAGGTGTGCCCTTTTAAAAAAGTTGTCTGGCAAGTCCGTATCATATCCAAGATGGCCGCCAGCAGGGAACACGGTTTAATATTGGACCCTATTGGAAAGCATTCAAAGATCTTCTCTGAAACCACTGCGCCAAATGGAACCAAACTTGGTCACAATAGTCCTTTGATGATCCCCTTTAAAAATTTTGTCCGGCAAGTCTGCATGTCATCAAAGAGGTGGCCGCCAGCAGGGAACTTTGTCCAAAATTGGACAATATTGCAAAAATCTTCTCCTCTGAAAACTGGGCCAATTGGAACCAAACTTAGTCATAATGGTCCTTAGGTGGCCCCTTTTAAAAATGTGTTCAGCAAGTCCACATCATATCCAAGATCGCCGCCATGAAAGAACGTGTTTTTAACATTGGACCCTATAGGGAAACATATTCAAAGATCTTCTCCCCTGAAAGTACATGGCCAATTGGAATCATACTTAGTCACAATGGTTCTTACTTGGTCCCCTTTATGAAATGTGTCTGGCATGTCTGCATAGCATCCAAGATGGCGGTCAGCAGGGATCATTGTTTAACCTTGGACCCCATGGGGAATCATTTTAAGATATCCTCTGAAAATACTATGCCAATTGGAACCAAAGTGAGGCACAATGATCCTTACATGGTCTTCTTCAAGAAAGGTGACAGTCGGTCTACGCCCCATCAAAAATAGCTCCAAGTGGGGAATATAGTTTAATTTTACCCCACGCAACGAAGTTGCGGAGGGTATATAGTTTTGACTGGTCTGTCCGTCTGTCCGTCCGTCAATCCGTCTTCCCGTCTGTCATCACTAAGGGGGTACATCATTTGTCCGGATAACTCCTCCTACATTTTTGAAGTTAGTCAGTTTTTATTTTGCAGGTCAACTGTGCATATATCAAAGATGTGTATGCTACTTTGATTTTGAATTTTGATAATTTTTGACAAAAATACACATTGATGAACTTTGTCATTTTTAAGCATAATATTGCTTATAGGGTACATCATTTGTCCGGATAACTCCTCCTACAGTTTTTATGATAGTACGTTTTTATTTTGCAGGTTGATTGTGCATATATCAAAAATGTGCATACTACTTTTATTTTAATTTTTGATCATTTTTCATTTTTGACAAAAATACACATTGATGAGCATTTTCATTTTTAAGCATAATATTGCTTATAGGGTACATCATTTGTCCGGATAACCCCTCCTACAGTTTTTAAGTTAGAAAATTTTTATTTTGCAGGTTGATTGTTCATATATCAAAGATGTGCATGCTACTTTGATTTTGATTTTTGATCACTTTGACAAAAATACACTTTGATTAATTTGTCATTTTTAAGCATACTATTGCTCATAGGGTACATCATTTGTCCGGATAACTCCTCCTACAGGTTTTAAGATAGGAAGTTTTTATTTTGCAGGTTGGTTGTACATATATCAAAGATGTGTATACAAGTTGGATTTTGATTTTTGATAATTTTTGACAATATTACACACTGATGAACTTCGACATTTTTATGTATAATATTGCTTAAAGGGTACTTTTGGAGTTCAATAATGCAGGAATTTCTGATATGTGGGGGCGTGGGTTATGTGAGCTTGCTCACTAAGGTTCTTTAATTTTGGATCATATAACATCAGCAAACATCAAAATGAGACCCTTAAACAGTCAATAAACAATGTTGAAAATGAGAACCTTGAACGTTGTGTTTATTTTGACTTATTGTATCAGCCATGACCCAGATGAGCGATACAGGCTCTTGAGAGTCTCTTGTTTAATGATTTGCATCGACACAACGGCGCCAAATAATGACACTAACTGACAATGACACTCTTGGTGCATAACAAAATACCGAAGTTACTGTGAATTTGGTTTAGATATGGGCTAGTATTAATGAGAATATACCCTGACATAAACCTTAACACAGTATATTTTTCAAGACACACTGTTGGTTACCATTTACATGTATTTATATATGCTGTGATGATAATTGATTTGTTAATTTCCTACTTTTTAGGTGTTACATGATCTTTCGAAATATCAGCGAGTTACCAGATGGACATACTGTTAACCTACTCTTCTAAATTACTATTAATTTATTATATGATTTAAATTTTTAGGAAGATTGGTCGTCATAAAAAAAGATAGTTTTGAAATAAAACAACGGCAGTAGAATACCGAAGGAACAAAGGGGTGACATAAAGTGTTTGTAAAAGTACTAAGTAATGCTCAAACCTGGACATGGTTTTGTATTACAAAGTCTTGATGATACTGATGTCGATGTACCAGGACAATTCCTTCCTCCGTACTTTGGACTTGGATTATTACATAATTTTGTTCTAGTTCTTGTTTGTCTTCCACTTCCACATGTTTTAGTACACGTACCATAACCAGACCAACTGCCCCATTTACTCCATTGCCCATTTACTGAAATATGGAAAGATAGTTCCCTCTATTTTGTTTCGGTATTCGTTTGTCTATAGACTCAACCCTGAAGTATCAGTAGGTTCGGAACAATAACATCTGTATTACTAGCACAAATAGTAAACTTGTGATTGTGCACATTCATCTGAAAAAGCTACAGGGTTTCTGTTAGGTAAATCAATATCCCATAAAGCATTAATGGGGTTAATAAAAATAATTACCGAACAGAATTGTCAAGATGACCATGATACAATAAGACAAATCAGGAAAAAAATTGTCGACCGCAACAGTACTAGTCCTGCCTTGGTACAGGCATTTCAAATGAAATTGTGGATTAAACCGGTTTTATGGCGCGCAAATTCCCCCTTCGATTGCGGTAGTGTCCAGGTCGTAGACGGTTAAAAGAAATTATCATCCCAGTGCTAAGTAAACTAGGGTCTTGAATCAGAATTTGGACCTTAACTAAGGAAACGGGGCTGATAAAGGGGAGGTTTGTGTACCCATAAACCGGTGTAACCCTACCGCAGGCTTTTGCTTCTGTCGATACCAAGTCCGACTGTCCCGAGTTCCTATCGTCGTTTACGTTAGTCTTTTGTCTTATTTGTGTTTTTTCCTGTGTAGTTCCCGTGCAGATTGTGACATGTGATTGTACTTTCTGCCATTGTAGATGTTTCCTGTTAATCCTTATTTTACATTAGCATTAATAATATATACATGCACTTATTTCATCAATTACACAGTCAACAACTACATATATCCTTAAGGAAACGGTAGTTATAGTGTAGAACTCTTTCAAGACCATCTTTGAATAGAGACCTTTTCCTTTAACTATTGGAAATTGGAATGAAATATATATGTCAATTCGGAATAATACGAATAAATCTAAATTCAATACCAAATTAAAAATTATATTTAAGATATATCAGTGCTACAATATTTTGGATAGGTCCAATGAAACTTGTAAAATAAAATCTGTACTTTATTAATTATGATTTATGACTTCTGTTATAGCTGGTGATCTAGGTAGAGTAAATATGATCAAAAACGCTTTTGTTCGTATGGCCGTAAACATGAATATGCTTTCCATTTTTTTAAACGTCCTCTTTAGAATCTAGCAAGAGGTGTATAAAGTATGATTTTAGCTTTGGTGTGGACTAAAAAAACAGTTTCTTGGCCATTACATTGCGCTTACCTTTAACAGTAAGAATACGTCAGCAAACGAATACCGAAGCGAAGTAGAAAAGGGGATATTCTAAAATCGAAAATTCAAAAACGGCAATAATCTAATTCTTCTAACGGAATCAAGTATAAACTATCTAAATGCTGGCTTCCATATTGGATGAGGTGTGGGCCTCCTGAGTGATTTAATTGGAAGGCACCATCAAAGAACAATTGTGTTATAGTTGGACAAGTTGTTTAACATGTTTTAGAAAAGATTTTTAAATGTGTTTGAATGTCTTATCCATTTCGACCCATTTTAGACCTCTTTTCAAAAATAATTTGGACAGGGGTTTCCCTTAAAATCTAGGTAATAAATATTACCAAAATCAAAACATTACAAGTCCCTTTCAAAAAATATTTCTCCTTATTAAGTAGTGTTAACATATTTCGGAAAACAAAACATAAAATTTAGCAAAACTCTTTCTTTTTTTTTATTTCAGTTTTCCATGCCTAACGAAAGCTCCACTATCCATTAGATCCCATAAGATGAAACCATTCCTAAAAATGGGGTTCCCTTTATAGTCAAGCTTAAGGTAATACATATTGCTGAAATGGTAAATAAAATATCTAGCGGAATACTTTTCTCTAATTTTTATGGGTCTGGTTTCAATTGCAATTGAGAGCTTCACAATGCATAACAACTCATATCAGACCATAATTAAAATTAAAATTTTGACAGGGGTTCCCCTTGAAATCCATAGTTTATACTTATTGACTGGTTATGAGGAAAGAGCAAGTTTGTTGTCCCCGAGACCCTGACTATTGATCGAGGCGTAGCCGAGGTCAATAGTTAGGGTCAAGGGCACAACAAACTTGCTATTCCAAAAATAAACAGTCTATAAGTGTTTTATTATACCGCAAATGACAAGATTTACAACTTTTAAATCATCTATAGGTAATATTTCTGGTGTCACTCCCGGTTTTCATGGGAGTTCACACTATGAGTGCCTTAGTTCTTAATGTCGTCCTTTTTATTTCCGTGCATTGTGGCCATCTCGCGTCCTTGTTTTGTGTTTGTTTTTCTCTGTTGCCGTTTTTGCCATGTCTTTGGACTTCCATTTTTGTAATCATCACTTCCCTTGTTCCTTCGGTTTTCTACTGCCGTTGTTTCTCTCATTTCTAGTAAATTGTTTTATAAATTTTGTATTCTTATAAAAACATAAACAATTACATTTATTTTCATCAACAAAATTTATTCTGCTGCAAAATGAAAAGTGTTCATTGTAATTTGTATATCTATTTAATAGAGTCTCTTGGAAACAATGATTTTAGAGCATTCTGAATTATCAACATAACTTTTATCCAACGGGAATCACAAGTGAATAGTGTATAAGTATTTTACTATACATGTACCAATAAAAAACAAGATTTTTAATCATCTTTCAATAATTAGTCTCTCTTTACCAGCATTTTCCTTTCATTTTGTATTCTTATTAAAAACATAATAATTAAATCTTTTCTCCTCAACAAAATTCATTCTGCTGCAAAGTAAATAGTGTTCACTGTAATTTGCATAGCTAGTTTAGAGTTGTCACTTGGAAACAATGATGTCACAGCATTTTGAATCATATTTTTTATCCAATAAGAGAGCAAGAAAAAAGTTCGGGTAAAATATTCACACTGCCAGTCAATAGTCTGAGAAACTATTGACCGGTAAATAGTTACAAAAATTGGAAAAGGTGAAAAATAGTACTTTTATTTTAGAAATTTTAGAAGTAATGTTCATATACTGAGGTATAATAATTTATACTTATTGACTAGTTATATGGGAATAGCAAGTTTGTTGTCCCCGAGATCCTGACTATTGACCGAGGCGTGGCCGAGGTCAATAGTTAAAGGTCGAGGGGACAACAAACTTGCTATTCCCGAATAAACAATCTATAAGTGTTTAATCTATAAGGATTAACAATCTATAAGGATTAACTCCCTCAATAGTAGGTTTGTCCTTAGCTATATTTGATATAACTGACTATTCGAATTTCGTTTGGTTTTATGGATTTTAAACATTCTTTGAAATTATGGATTTCCTTTCTTTGGGTTCTAGTGCTGCTGATGAGGAATTAATTTCCGAAATGGCCATACAGCTTATTAAAATTATTGCAGTTGGAGTTAACATATGTGTTATGGTCTCATGTTCATTTACTCCATATCCTTTCGTAAAATATTTAATACAGGAGTTTGTCTTTTATTGCAGTGTGGAGTTGGTAAAACAATTCCCCGTGGTAGAGATGTATGCTCTTTATTTTTCTTAGATATGGTGTACTTGTACACGAGATAATATCTCATGTGTACACTTTTATCATTTACTATATAAATTTATGTAAATTCTAAAACATAAGGATTAATTCCCCTCATCGTGAGTTTGTCCTTAGCTATATTTGATATAACTGACTATTCGAATTTCGTTTGGTTTTATGGATTTTAAACATTCTTTGAAATTATGGATTTCCTTTCTTTGGGTTCTAGTGCTGCTGATGAGGAATTAATTTCCGAAATGGCCATACAGCTCATTAAAATTATTGCAGTTGGAGTTAACATATGTGTTATGGTCTCATGTTCATTTACTCCATATCCTTTCGTAAAATATTATTATACCGAAACACAAGATTTACAATTTTTGAACCATCTCTCTCATTTCTATTCTATGAATTGATATGTAGTAAATGAACTTGAGACCACAACACAAATGTTAACTCTAACTAGTATTGGTTTTCTAAATTTTGTGTTCTAAATAAAACATACACAATTACGTCTATTTTCTGCAACAAAATTAAACTTGCTGCAAAATGGATAGTGTTTACTCTAATTTGCATATCAACTAGTTTAGAGCCGCCACTTAGAAGCATTCTGCATTATCAACATATTAACTTTTATCCAATGGCAATCACAAAAGTACAGTCTATAAGTATTTTATTATACAAAAAAAATTTCACAATTCTTAAATAATTTTTGCATAATAATTCTCTCATTTCCAGTATTTTTTCTTAAATTTTGTATTCTTAATAAAGCATAACCAACTACATTTTTTCAAATCAACAAAATTTATTCTGCTAAAAAGTGAATAGTGTTCACTGTAATTTGCATAGCTTTTTTAGAGTTGTCACTTGGAAACAATGATGTCAGAGCTTTATGAATAATTATCAGATTTTTTTTTATCCAACAGGAAAACCAGAAAAAAAGTTCGGGAAAAATATTCACACTGCAAGTCAATCACGGCCGGGTCTGAGAAACTATTGACCGGTAAAATGTTACAAAATTGGAAAAGGTGAAAAATAGTAATTTCATTTTAGAAATTTTAGTAGTAATATTCATATACTGAGGTATAATAATTGTTTATGTTAAAACTATGATCTCAGCTGGGGCCATCTTGAATGAGGTACGGACCTGCCGGACGCCTTTTTTAGATGGAACCATCTAAGGACAATTGTGACTTAATTGTGATTCTAATTGAACAGGTACTTTCTGAGAAGAGCTTTGAATGTCTTATCCACGGGATCCAACTGTTTCAGAGGAGTAGATCTTTAAATGAAAAGGTCATGACTGACGGACGTACGACGGGCGCCAAGCGATGGCAAAAGCTCATCATGGCATAGCCAGGTGAGCTAAAAATTATGGAAATTCTTTTCATTACTACCTAAAGCTGAATTATGGAAACAACAATATGGTTGACTATTATATACTTAAGAAATATTGCATTAAAAGATTAAAGGCTTCATTTTATAGTGATCTTCAAATTCCCATCGAATGCAGAAATGAAAAGGTAGCTTTTTGTAAATACTCGCTATCAACAGAATGGGAGGGGTGTTCAGGGTGTAGGATAAGTTGTTTTTAAGCTCGGGATTTTGAGATTTTTATGATTTAAGCCAGGGATTTCGGGAAATAAATTCACGGTGAATCGGGTTTTCATCAGTCTTTAAGTGGAATTTGTTACTTAGAAAACATAAAGTTGGGATTCCAGGATGAGACAACATATGGGTCCCCATCACAGAATCGAGACTGGCATTTATTATGAACTACCTGATTCTATGCAATATTTATCATTCAATTAATGTCATCCGTAACATACAAAAATAAACATTAAATTCGCTTTCACAAAAAGAAGCTACCGAAAACCTGATATTCATACAAAAATTCAGGAATATTTTTATCAGTGATTAGAAATAGTATTCAAACGGCCTACGCATATTTTCTCACGGGAATTTTGATAAATCAAATCAAGGACCGAAACATGTGTAGAACATATTTATTAACATATACCTTTTTGATGGCTTGGAAAACACGAAAAATCTTGTACAAAAATCCGTAAAATGTGCTTTAACTAACTTCCATGAGGAATGTTTACTGTTAAATTACTTAGTAGACAGACGACGGACGCTAAACGATCACAATAGCTTATAATAACCTATATAAGCTATACAAAATAAAATGCAACTTTATCATGACAAAGACCTGAATATGTTACATTTTTCTTTGGTCATGATTATCTTCCAAAATCTTAAATAAATTCACTTAAAACAGAATATACCTGGTTAGTGTTCTAAGACATGACAATTGTGAAACAATATCTATAAATTATCTTCCCTTCCAACTAATAAGTGGAAAAAGAAATTATATCGCAAAATAAAGCATGTTTTAAGAGACAACTTTTTCCAATTTACCCATTCAACGACGAATTGGTAATTCTATTATGTTGATTTATAAATTATTTAATTTAATCAAATCGTTGCCAAATGAATGCATTGTAAATCTGGCATTCTAAATACATTGCATAGTACCATTTATATTATAGGTTCATAGAATGGAATTTTTCACATTGGTCCTGTATTATGTTAAAGGACAGTCGAATGGGGCCGAGGACAGCAGTCAACGAGGCAACACCGAGGCCCAATACGGCTGTCTGAGGACATAATACAGGACCAATATGAAAAATAACATTCTATGACGCCTTTATTAAATAGTTATGTAAAACCGTATACATTGTACTATCGATTCAATGGCAGCAAAATGGGAGAAGGTCTTGTCATTCAATTTTCATGTTTACGTTTCCTTTATTCTTATTGTTTATTTTTCATGTATTTCTGCTCTGGGGAAACAGTCTCAAACATTTGTAAATTTGACTTGAGACTGCGCTGTTCATGCAGATCCATTACGACAATGATAAATATTGAGTTGTCCGTCAGCCACGCAAATGACTCAAGTTCAATTCAGCGAGTGGTTGTTACCTGAAAAAGATTTACTTTTCTTTTCTTCTTAGCATTTTGTGTCGAAATATGATTGTGAAAAATAACATTCTATGACGCCTTTATTAAATAGTAATGTAAA